>JYFJ02005809.1:0-22789 GCA_000934665.2 Catajapyx aquilonaris
GGTCATGTCCACCGCCTTCAAGGTCAAGGTCAGTCCACTCGACGACCCTTTCCTCATCCACTTGTCTCGGAGGTCATCGGGGTCACTTGTGGAGGAGAGAGAGGTCCATCGAGTGATGACCTCGCCCCCTGCCAGTGCCCTCAGGCTGAAGGTGGCCAGTCGGATGGAGGAAGGTGGGCAGTTGAAGGTGGAGACTGTCTGCTTCTTCTGCGCGGAAGGGGGTCAACCGAAGGTCATCGATCTGGGCGGTGTCAACCATGCAGACAGAGCAAGAACTGACAGGTTCTTCAAAAACTACGACATAAACAAGATGAACAGGAAGCCCGTTGTTCTTGGAATGTACGCGTGGCCAGCTGACATGGAGGACGTCCGAAAGAGCAAAAAGGAACTGGGCGAGGTTTACCTCAAGTATCACGAACGGGCCTACATCGTGGTCGAGGAAGGAAGCAACTGTTTCATTTCCGAGATTTACGTAAAGGATCCACAGAGTGTCGATCTGGAAACCAGGCTGGACAACGGCTCTTGGGTGGGACTGACATCTGATTTGCTGTCAGGACGCGTGGATGCGGTAGGTGCTTTGCCTTACAAGGAGGACTCCTATCGACACACCCTCCTCACTCATCCCTTCGTTTACGCACACGTGACATTCCTGACCAGGAGACCCGGAGGAGTGGTCAGCTGGAGGGTCATCTACAGGCCCTACGTCCTCCCCTTCTGGGTGTCCTTGGGGGTCACCCTCGCCCTCCTCCCCATCGCGATGGGCAGCCTCTCCCGCTGCGACCCATCTGGAGGGAGGTCAGAGGTCGAAGGGCAGCGACTGACCCTGCTGGGATCCCTCCACGTCCTGGCCAGACACCTGGTAGAACAGCCCGTTCCCTTCCCCACATCCCGCCGCTTTCTCTTCCTGGCCTCCTCCTTCCTCTTCTTCTCCACCGTGGTCATCACTGGCTACAAGGCCAAGATGGTCTCCTTCCTTACCTTTCCCCCGAGGGAGTTTGTCCCGAGGAACTGGAGGGAACTGGCGGAATCGGATTGGACCATCGAAGCTGACATGATCAATTTTCTTCTCTGGAAGATAGTACTCTCCTCTGTCGATGATACTTTCTACCACTCACTGGATGTGAAGTTGTCCATGGGAGAGAGTGTCCATCATTGCCTGGAGAAGATGCAAATAGAGCAACTTGTCTGCGCTGGTGTCAGTCTGTTCTTGGATCAGGAGATTTACCTATTTCGCGACACTTCTGGGCAGCCAACATTCCGTTACTCCGAAGACCGCGTATTTTCGACGTACACTGGGCCGAGTTACCCCCGGGGACAAACCATGGCATATCACATCGGATCTATGGTCGTGAGATTTATCAAAGAAAATGATATGATAACAGTGATCTGGCGTGACTACATGTACCTGATGTTCCTCCGTTCCTTGGATCTAATCCGGGCCAGGGAGAGGGACAACCCCCAAAAGGCAGAGGAAGTGTTGACCAGGACAAAACTCTCCGCCATCTTGAACATGTGGTTGGTGGGACTGGCCGTTGCTCTGGGCGCATTTGCATTTGAAATGCTCGGTCGTAAATGCAGGCCAAAAGGAAGGAAGCCTGAAGACGAGAAGACGAGTCAATAATTGTGGCGGGACAAGAAAATTCTGAAAGGCGATACCCCGTTTTGCATTGATTACCTTAAAATTTAGTTCATAAATTTCACAGCTCACCAGTAGCAACCTCCCACTCATCCGCACTTGTGCCACATGTAAAGGCTTAAAAAATAATGGTGTTCTCCGTTAAAAATTAAAATTAAAAATCATTTTGAAGTACAGCACATCGCTTTTAAAACACCTCTGTATTTGGCATATGACGTTAATAAAAAATATGTGACTAGTATGATTCATTTATTCACCACATTAGATCAAAAACATTCCCTTCAGTGAAAAAAGGGTAGTAAGACCTCCGTGGCGGAAGGAAAGTACTGAAACAAGGCAGGCGCACGTAAGACCTTCACCAATTGATTTAAGCTGTACCACAGGTCTTACTCAAGCAATTACCAATATACTGCTCATGAAATCTCCTTTCTGAAAACAAATTAGTGGAATTTCTGTCGTGCTACTAGTTGCTTCTAACTTAGCAGTACCAGTGTAGTGCAATGGTACTGCTAAGTTAGCAGTAACTACAGACCTATAGTTAATAGTAATAGTAGTACGACGAAAATTCCACCCATCAATTTTCCATGAGCCACTCCATCTTAGTGTTTTCTGAAATTAGGAACTTCAATATTATAAGCACATTGAATTTCTTTGCGATTGGTGCGAATTATTGCCATGAAACATTCAAGCAGAATCGTAACCTCTTTTAGATGCTGATTTTAACTCTAACATTTAATTTTTCACATATAAACGTTAATTGGTGAATTTTACAGGGTCTTTTTCGATTGGACCAAGCCTGTTAGAATGGGTTTCGTTTTTCCCCCATTTTTTCTTTTCACAATAAAACCCTACATACTGCTCTGAGTAGTTTGAAGCAGTAATTTTTACGAGCCGTTCCATACAGTACTTGAGAATTGCTTGAGTAAGACCTATGGTACATCTTAAATCAATTGGTGAAGGTCTTACGTGCGCCTGCCTTGTTTCAGTACTTTCATTCCGCCGCGGAGGTCTTACTACCCTTTTTCTTCACTGAAGGGAATGTTTTTGATCTAATTTCAGTTCTTTTTTTAAACCCCTACGCAGCTATACCTCCATCGCCTAGGTTGTCGCTTGCAATAATTACTGTATTACTCTCAAGATAAGGACAAGATATTTTACAAATAATAACAGCTACAGTGATACATGTAGGATCATATCATACTAACACCTTTATGCTCTACACTTCAGTCTGCACTATGAATGTATTGGAGACGATTTTCGTCGCTTAGAAGTCCCTGAAATGATTTTCACAGAGATAGTCGTAAAAACACGAAAGTGGAGTGCCAAGGTCGCCTCAGGAAAAATTCCGGGATCGTACCGTAAAATAGGCCACAGCCGCTTCCTTTCCTATCCTTGTCCTGTCCATGAGGAGGTGCGGTGTCGGTGGGGTATTTCTGACCCGCACCTAAAGGCTTGTCTTGCAACCTGACCCCCTGGGTGACTGCGCACGGACATTGCACTTGGACCCGTATCCCCCCCGCACAAATCCCTATCCCGACCACCGGAGAGAGAAAATGCGAAGAAAATTTCGTAAGAAAAAATGGCGGTAACCCACCCCCCTAAAAGGGCTCTGTTCCCTCGAATGCGAATGGGGTAAAGCTAAAAAAAACCAGTGGGTACAAAGAAATGATGATTTTTCATTATTTTGTACTTTGTTGTGGTCATAGGTTCCCACAGTTGCCATATGGCAACATCCTGTCAAACTCATAATTTCAAAGATACTATATCCAAACTTTTATGTTTTATGGGTTTTATGTCACCTCTTATGATGGAAACTAGCAGTAATTATTTTTTTCTCACATGTAAAAAATTTGGGAAAGAAAGCGCTAAACAATACTATTTGAACCCCAAATTTTAGAGTTGCCATATGTTATTTTTTAAACCCTTTGATGACTAGGGGCATCATATGATGTCCGAGCAAACATTCCTGCAGGGTCTACGGACATCGTATGATATCTTGAGATTTGCCCTGAAAACTTGGGACATTATTTTTCAACTTGTAGTGCCCCAGACATGGTCTTAAGGGACACCACGAAGGTTTAAGTCACTGGCATATTCTTCAGGCTGATACTGATAAACGTCTGATCTCCAGAACAGTCACTCAACGACTCCCCTTCCAAACACTCTCTAAACCCGACAACACTTTGGTAACATAGCACCATCAGTTAACATTAACCACAAGAATTCTCTTAAAGAACAGTAGGCAGTCTTGTTGCCAGGATTCGATAACTACAAACTCGTAAAATTACAACCTCACCAATTCTCTTGAAATTCGGTGCGTTGGTAGCCCACCCCAAGGGATGAAAATCGCTACCTGATCAAAATGACCCTGTGACCCACATTGGAGGGGAGCAGAGGTCAAATAATAAAATTCCGACCTCATTGGTAACCCACACCAAGGGATGAAAAACGCACCCGTAGTCACCTGATCAAAATAATCATGTGACCCATTTTTGAAGGGGGCATATGTCAATGGACCGAATTTCTAGAAAATCGGTGAGGTCAGAATTTGACCTCTGCCCCCCTCAAAATTGGGTCACGTGGTCGTTTTGATCAGGTAACTATAGGTGCGTTTTTCATCCCTTGGTGTGGGCTACCAATGCACCGAATTTCAAGAAAATCGGCGAGGTCGGAATTTGACCTCTGCCCCCCTCCAATATGGGTTACAGGGTCATTTTGATCAGGTTACTATAGGTGGGTTTTTCATTCCTTCGTTTTTCATGAGGATCTAATGTGGGTTAGGTTCATCAGTTTCTTTTTGGAAAAAGAATAAAGGACGGTCCTTTTTAAGATGGCCTGGTGCAGGAAGAGGCAACGCTGCTCGCTGGCGTCGTGCTGCTACCTCAGCACCTTTGTCAGCATGTCTGGAAGGTATTCCAGCTGCTCCAGGGCCGCCCCCAGCTTGTCCTCCAGGGTGGTCAGTCGCTCCTCCACGTGGCCGTGGTGGCAGCTCATCTCCGCCACTATCTCGCACGTTGACTTATGCGTCTGGAACGCTTCAGATCGCGTTACTACGAGCTCAATTATTCATCAATTGGCCATGTGTGTGAGGTTGTTGGCGTTGTCCGTCTGCTTCTTCTGGTCCATCTTCACCTTTCGAAGCTTGCAAGATAATCAAATCAGTCAACTGGGTCCGGAATGACCTGGCAGGGTCACTCACGCATACATGGCCAGCAGGAACTTCCTCTGGTGGGTCCTGACCCTGGAGGCGTTGACCCTCTTCACCAGCTTGGTGTACTTGTAGATAAGCCACATCGCACGAAGAAAGTTGGCAGCAGCGTTAATCTGAGTGACTGAATGGAAAGGGAAAAAAAGGACATTAATTCAGAATGTTATATTTTCTTCTTTTCTCGAAGTTAATATATTAATCACCATTTGATGCTTTGTGACTCGATCAAAGAGGAATCGAGAATTGAGTGGAGATGTTACAAATCAGGAACACGAATTTTTGATCTCTTTTTCCTCCAGGACAATTCCCCTTCCTTTATTCCTACCCACAGCACTGCCTTGATATTATTAACTTCTTCCTCCGAAGGTTTCCCCCCCGGATATTAAATTCCCGAAAAATATTCAATCCCGTCTAATCGCCTATTATTATTGCGTCCCTTCAAAATGCCTCGCCACCTTCAACCTCTGACCTCTTCCGACACATTCAAGTGACTGCAAAGTGACTGATAAATTTAATGAGACGTCACATTCATTGATGCGATTGTTAACGGTTTAGATTGCCGCAAATTTATTGGACCAAATATCACTTGTTGTGTTTATAACTATCACAACCATCACAACCGATTGGATATGAATATTATTGGCCTAATGAGTCATCATTTTATCACCAGAAGCTACTTTATTTTGCAGATTGAGTGGAAGGGCTGGCCTTCATGGCTCGAAATATAGAACTTGACCTCACAAACCTGACAAGTATATCTTCCGGTGATAAGAGCAGTGAGCCAAACGCTGTGTTGCAAGTAAGATGCATAATTATGTAGCGTTGCTTGCAGCACCTTTACGGGAAGTACGGGTAAGTTGTTACAGTTACATTAATTGTTAATCACTAAATGAGCTACTGCGTGGACGAACAATATGACGGACTTGAATCCACAAAATGGACTGTATGAGCCCCACTTTTTGTGGGCGGATGAAATTGTCCCAAAATTTGGCGGTTAGCCAGGTCTGAAACTCACACCGCATAGTGTGCTTTTTTGCACATGGACATGTATGATTGTACGATTAGTCAGAGCCAACCAGCCAGACACTGTACAGAGCAAAGTGACAAGACTGGTTACATCGCAATGAGGCCACACATGTCGAGCTGCACTCACTTAAGAAGCATTACCGCAATAAAAACACATAGGCCAAGGGGTTAACCACTCGAATGTAAAGTGTACACTGGACGACTGCAGTAGCCTACCAAATTCAAGGATTACCGCAAGGAGTATCAACCTGCAATTTTTTGGCGATGGAAAAGGAAATTAGATTAGGAGGAGATGCGTCACGCGCATTTCGTCAGACACTTTTCGACCAAAATGTGCGAAAATCCTGCTTGCTTTGCAATTTGGAATCGAAACATGTACTGGCGGAAAGAGAAAATATTGACGAAATAATCCGATAGATTTTGGCTGCCAAAAAATAGTGGAAGGACACTACGAGTCATTCGCTTCAGCACGATGCAGTGAGTTCGTACCGCGTGAGGCTAGGTGGCAGACCGAGAGACGTCTGCGGCGCCACTGATCCAGGCGACGCCCGCGACGTCTACTCCATCCCCCGAAACCACCATCCCAACCCCACCTCCTACACTTCTGCGCATGACGTCCAATGACCTATGCTCCCAAACTATTCCCCCAAATCCACTATTCACCAGCTTATAGTGCGAACAATTTAGGCATATTCCATTATACATTGATAAAATAATGTTCAATTATGACAATAACGTCTTGAGACGGTAAATACCACTTGTCTTGGCTGTAGTTTACAAGGCATTTTGTTCCGTACAAAATCAGTCACACGACACTGAACTAAACTGACTGTGATTGGGAGCAGAGCTGGAATGTCCTTTCTTCTGCGCGTCCAGGGAAGTGTGGGGAAGGATGGGTGTTGGGAGGAGTCACAAGGAGCCAAGGCCAATCATAGCCAGTGACGCCCATATGAAATTAATTTTAAAAAATACTTACCATGGAATATATTATTTTATTTCTGTCATTGGATAATTGAGGGTTTTTCCCCATTGCCGCTTTTGCTCTATTACAAGCCCAATCAATCAACATCAATCTGGCATGATCAGCACATCATCAACTTCGAATGATAGATGTAGACTATTATTTTGAAAAGAAAAGGGCACGCATACAAGTCATACAGTATATGAGCGATGTACAGTACAGTACAGTCTTGGATATGAATGGCGTCGTACTGGTGGCTTCAAATGGATCACAAAACGAATCACAAATGGTTCCAAGTATAGACTTTCAACATAAATGATTACACAAGCCCTCACGTGTTGAGATACGGCGGAGGCGACTGATTAACCCTGGCCATATATCTGACTGGGGATTTTTATCATTCTGTATCAGCGTGAGTCAAAGACGTAGCCGCAAGGTATCAAAGGCCGACCATATTATTGAAGGTGATAAACATATTGTGCGCAATGAAGCCTCCTCCTCCCTGTCAGAGTGATGGAGTGAGGCATAGGCGTAACACTTTCTCTCGAAAGCCAGTCACATCTCGAGCTTCAGATTCAGGTGATCAGACAGTGATTCCCTTATCCGAGTCTGCCGTCTATTAGTCTATATTTCGCTTCGTATTCACATATAAGAACATCTGATGAGCATACTTCATACCAATCGTGCATTTCTGCACTGAGCGGGGTAAGTGCAAAAATATTGTATTACGAGGGCACTAGTCCTGAATTGCACCAAAAGTATGGGCGAAACTAACGGTGGAAAGTTTACAATTACATAGTTGTAAATTATCACCTAATATTATTACTCAGAAATTTTAGAATCTGTTGACTGTTGTTATTATCACTGTTCATGTTTGAATTTTCTGAATTTGCAGAATAATATTCCTGGTGTGAACTGAACAACAAGACAAAAGACCATGGCATCTGAATCCGAGAGGGACAAGAACTCCTGGAGCGAGTTGCATCTGGCGGCAAGCAAGGGACATTTTGACATAATCCAAGACCTACTTCGGCGGGGAGAAGATGTGAACGCAAGGAGCAGCATACTCTACAGGACCCCGCTCATTTTGGCAGCCAGAGTCCCAAACATCCTGACCTGCGAGAAGCTGGTGTCTCACCCTGGATGCGACGTCAATTCGCAGGACCATTCCGGTGTGTCCGCCCTTCACGAGGCGGCGGAACGAGGCAGCGTGCAGGTGTGTCAACTGCTAATTGACAACGGTGCCAAGGTGGACATCCGGACAGACGATGGGTTCACTCCGCTGCATATGGCGGCAAAGGCTGGTCAGCTGATGGTGGCCGAGCTTTTGCTGGAGAAGGGAGCTGACCCACTGGCCTTCACCAACGAGGAAGTGACCCCGTCATTCCTCGCAAATGACGCAGGGCACACGGCTGTATGGAAGATCCTCAAGGATGCAGCGGACAAGGCCCAGAACCAGGGTGGAGCAAGGTAAGGATAGCGATTTGATGAATACGAATGCATTTCATCTCAATCCGATTCGTTCCTTCCACAGCAGGATTACTGAGTTGGCAGAAGAAGTGTTCCCTTTGAAAGAGGGCCATCTGAATAGGGTCTTCAAAGTCTCCCGTTTTTTGGGCTCTGGAGGTTTCGGGTTGGCGTTTGAGGCTCTGGAGGTGCGCACGAATCGAACGTGTGCTATTAAACGCATATGCCTGCCGAGTGCTACAAGCAAATCCATGAGGGATGTTCGGGCCCTGATGAAGCTTCGGCATACCAACATTATCACCTTCTACGGATGCTGGAGAGAACAACCACTGTCCAAGGATCAAGGGGATTGGGACATGAACCATTTCACGGACTTGGTGTGCTCCAGGCAGACGTACCATCCTCACACCACCCCCTACCTCTACGTCCAGATGGAGTTGTGCCAGAGGGAAACCCTGGAGCATTACATCTCCAAGAACAGGAACGAGGTGAACCAGCCCGAGTTCCTGTCCTACTTCCTGCAGATAACTTCGGCCTTGAGTTATATCCACGGAAGGGGCTACATCCACAGGGACCTGAAGCCTTCCAACGTCTTCTTCTCCCTGGATGGTGTTGTGAAAGTGGGGGATTTCGGGTTGGCCAAGGAGATCGCGGGCTATTCCATCCGGACGTTGACCCACCAAAGCCACACCGGTGGGGTAGGCACCCTGTGGTACATGAGTCCGGAGCAGCAGAGTGGAGAGAAATACGACTACAAGAGTGACATATTCTCTCTCGGGGTAATATTCTATCTTGGGATGACCTCATTCCCAAGCACGTTCACTGCTCGCCAACATGAACGTACTCTGATGATGTTAAAGTTTAGTGATAGTGTTCCTCCGCATTTTGAAGAACAAAATCCAGAGAGTAGACGGGACCTCCTTCTCTTAATGTGCAAGAATGAATCAGAAGAAAGACCCTCGGCGGGTGACGTACGAAAGAGCGTGGCAGAATGGTGAGTTCACCTTAGTTATTAATATTCTCATTAATAAAAAATATTACTGCAAGCGATTTTCACATCTTGAGGAAAATAGGGATCGATCTATGGGGTTGAATATTAACTAGTGTAGGCCTACCCCATATTTGCGGGTACTAGGTTCGTTTATAACATAGACGTGTATGAGCGGGTTTCTAATATTAAAATCAGGTCTGCAGCAGCACGGGTGTATATTTTATCGTCAAAATTCCTCGTCATGCACTATTCAGAATGAAATCCTCTGCCGATTGCATCACGTTTCGTAACGGATTACTGTACAATTAAATCCTGCACATCAAAGCAAGCAACATTCTCACTAGTACCCCACTAGTATCAAGAGTTGAGGGGTGTGGTGGAAAAAGGTGACAACCCTCTGTTTTGTCATTTTTGACCTGAACACCCAGCAACTTTGTAAAAGATATGACAAACAGCTTGTTATACTCCGAGTTCACGTATCATGCACGTGACGGCGACACAGACTAGATCAAAACCATCATTCCCTATGATTTGTGATAATATTGCAATATTCAATTTGCTCTCCTGAAAAATGACACTTTCGAGGGCTGTCACGTTTTTCCACTCCACCCCTCAGTTATTTTTCCATTTTACAAACTGTATACATGCGACGAGAGTTACCGCACTATTTCCCAAAATCCTCTGACAGTTTCTCCATACTTAAGCTTAGTTAGATATAATGTTTATTTGCTTCACATTTTTCCAACTGAGGCACTCATCAATTGTCGATGTCTTGCAACGCCCGTATTTGATATGGGTCGTTATAATAATGTTTTTCTCTTTGTGCCAGGCTGAATACAAGTGGGCCAGGCCTCCCCACTGCAGCTGTACATTTACTTCAGTCGTCCATAGAGGTAATCATTGTCCCTTTTGTCCCCTCCCCCATGCGGCACTCTCCTTCCAATACCACACACCCAGTCGTGTACGCATATATAGTAACTTATTTGAAAGTCTAATAATGTCACTTGCCTTGAGATTTTCACGTGGCACCTAGTCTTGCCCAATATCTACCGAATGATAATGAACTGAAGTGGCTGCTATTGGTAGCAGAGCACATTTGCATAATTGATTGACCTGTATGAATATGGAATATGCAGTAAATTCCCTGATTATGGAACAAAATATTCACGTAAAGTCATGACGCAATATCTTGGTCATGTTGTAGGCGGGTAGTGTGAATAGCCTTGTCTCTGAAAGTCTGGCGACACGTATTACTCACGAATGGAAATAAATAATAATAAAATTGAGTCTTCACCTACATGATGACATATGCGCATCATTATAATGCATATCCATGCGTGTCCTTTTGCTCAGAAAAGCCGCACATTTAATCTTTGTACCCTTTCCGGATTTCGAATGAAACAGACGAGAATTTTCAACCCCCATTTGCAGGTGTTCCTATTATTTTCTACAGCCCATGTATATGCGACAGCATGTTCTGAATAAATCTGCCAAAATGATGCAGGTAGTAGAGGGTGCGTATGGATGAATCATGACATGGGTCCAAAAAGCCCTCGATGATGTGCATCCTGACAAGTATGGGTACCCCCGTACATGCCTGCATTGCTGGTTGCCGGGGACAGGCACTCTCACTACCAGACGGTTGCTCAATCGACCTGGCTCCGGCAACCAGGCATGCAGGCATGTACGGCGGTATCAATACTTGTCAAGAAAGATATGGTCAACGTCAAAGGTCGTTGCAGGCCTTTCGGACCCATGCCATGCTTCTTCCATAATCACCCTCCCCCCCACTACCAATATCATTTTGGCAGGTGGATTCATGAACACGCTGTGTAAATGGAATTTTTTCCTATATTAGAATATTTTCACAACATATTTTGGACAATTTAACAAATACACTTGCTTTTTTTGCAGGATGATAATAGCAGTAGTGTCCGAGAACAAGGGGCGAAGGAGATGGACGAATCAACAAATGAACATGGAGGGTCGAGTGGAAGCCACCATTCTCCTGCAGGATCTTCGGGAAAGGGGGAAAACTACTCACGCCCATTTGACACGGACAACTCTAAGGAAATATTCGGTGCTGCTGACACCTGGCTTCAGCCAGGCAGATTGAAAGACTCACTATCAGATAACCAGGAAGTTTTACCTGAAGTAGAGGGGGAGTTGGGTCATGACCATCCGGACACTCTTAGCCCAAATAATAACATGGCAGTGGCGCTAGTGAATCAAGGAAATTTCAACGAAGCCTTGCGGTCATACAGGGAAGTTTTGAATAATATGGTACAAGTGTTGGGTCAGGACCATCCGAACACCCTTAGCACAATGTATAACATAGCAATGGTGCTACAGAAGCAAGGTAATTACGACGAAGCCTTGCTGGCATACAGGGAGGTTTCGGAAAAGAGGGAGAAAGTGTTGGGTCATGACCATCCGGATACTCTTATGACAAAGAATATCGTAGCAGGGGTGCTATGGAAACAAGGTAATTACGGCGAAGCCTTGAGGGAATATAGGGAGGTTTTGAATGAGCAGGAAAAGGTGTTTGGTCATGACCATCCGGACACTCTTAACACAATAAATAACATAGCAGAGGCGCTAATCAGTCAAGGAAATTACGCCGAAGCCTTGCGGGCATACATGGACGTTTTCGATAACCAGGAAAAGGTGTTGGGTCATGACCATCCGGACACCCTTGCGACTAAGAATAGCATAGCAGGAATGCTGTGGAAGCAAGTAAATTACGACGAAGCCTTACGTGTTTACAGGGACGTTTTGGAAAAAAGGGAAAAAGTGTTGGGTCATGACCATCAGGACACTATTAACACAAGGGGCAACATAGCAGTGGTGCTACTGGATCAAGGGAAATACGACGAAGCCTTGCGTGTTTTCAGGGAGGTTTTGGAGAAGAGGGAAAAAGTGTTGGGTCATGACCATCCGGACACTCTTCAGACAAAGGTGACCATGGCTAATGTGCTATGCCGCCAAGGGGAGCACAACGAAGCCTTGTGGTCTTAGGAAGGTTTTGGATAGGAGGGACAATTGTTGCGGGGTTATGAACCATCCGGACACTCTTCGGACAAAGCATTACATCTCCTTCGTGATGACTAATAACAGAACAACTATACTTAGCAATGCCTAACTTTTGACATTGTGAAGTGTCTATAACTGTACTCCTTTCCTGATGACACCACTAAGGACCCCAAGGACACCTGGGGAATAATCAGGTACAACCGAGCCTACAAGTACTCTGCACAAGAGGCAAGGTGGAGAAGGCATTTGGGATTTGGAAGATCAGATTCAGGGCAATGGGGTCGAAGCTTAGGATAATGCTGGACACTGATAAGGCCTACATAGTGGCACTCTAATTATGTGTCCTTCACAACATGGCAGTGGCTTGGGGTGATGGTAAGCTTCTTGAATATGCAATAATATCGAAATAGTGACATGTGATTCCCACAGACATGGACATTGGTTTGCTTTTTAGTCAGATGTAGCCCAGCCATTTAGAGTAAAACCTGCTTCTAACATACCCGGACACATTGGGAAAAACTTGGCCCATTGCAGTTTCGTACTTCTGTCGAATTTAACGGAATATGAACGGAAACCATATTATTCTGAAACGTTACAGACAGGTCTCACCGCTTGATAAGACAGAAAGAAACGCTTATTAGGGAATAGGCTTGGTCGCAGTGTATTTACCACACACACACAAACTTCCTATACAATGGCGGCATGTGAGTCCTGACAAACATTTCTTATGACTTGCTTCTTCTTTTTCAATATCTTGTTCTGTTGTAGGTTTATAGGGAGGAAAGAAAGGGGGATAGGAAGTGACGAAAAGTAGAGATGCCGAAGAAGATTTGAAGAACAGGGTCTAAATAATTTTATACTCCGATCAGGACAACTTCGAACCATCAGAAAATGTCCCTCAGTCAAGTGCGATGCAACATATTATATAGTACAACTTTTGTTATTAGCGTGAAAAAGTACATAACAATGTGAATGAAATAATATTTAAAGCCATATTTGAAAAAAAACAATGAAAATCTATTTGAGTTCTAGGCGCGAAAATGAGCCGAATCTGCGAATTATTAAAAAAAATTAGATGACCACATGAGTTACATGGACTGTTCTGGAATTTTAATTTTAAATTTAAGCAATAATAGTTGAACCCCTAATTTTAGAGTTGCAATATGGACTTTATAAAGAACAATAATTGCAAAATATTCTATTCAGTATCGATGATCCCATCAAATGGAGCACGACAACGCACGACAGCATTTAACTTCATAAGATGTTAATTATTGTAAACAAGCAGTGACTTCAATACTGTAATAAAAATTATTCTTTACAATTGCTCTAAAAATGTAATTACTGTATTAATAATATTAGCCTACACCACTTTCCATTCTCTTCCTCTCGTAGCTTGAAATGTTTTTTAAAAATTAAAAATTTGCACAATATCTCAGATGATTTTCAGTTTGGCTTTCAAAATATTTATTCACATTATTTTGCACCTGTTTAACCTGCAGATTCCTATATACCTCCTTATTTTGATCTAATTCTTCCCAACATTTCGCGAGACTTTGATTTTATTCTGTGCAGTCAAGGTTCGAAGTTGGAGTGTCCGGAGATTAGTTTGGAATAAGATCATCAAGAGAGTGAGAGCGAGAGAGAGAGAGAGAGAGAGAGAGAGAGAGAGAGAGAGAGAGAGAGAGAGAGAGAGATAGTAAAAGGCGCCAAAAACAGTTCTCTTTCAACCCCCCCAGATAAAATAATACTAGCAGGTTACCCGGCGTTGCCCGGGTAAGTTATGGTGGTAGGCCTACAATGTAATGAGGGCATTACCATGGAAATCTATGAATATTGTTAAATAGGTAATTGGCAATTGGTTAATTGGGAATATGCGTGTTATGGGTGTTAGGTACATTTTCGGAAGCTGAAACATGCGGCATTAAATTCCTTGAAAAATGTAGCTCCCGATATGCTCATTTAAGGCGGTGTAGGGGCCTTCCCCCGGATTTCTATAAGGGACAAACAAACTGACAAATTGACAAATTGACAAACTTCCTTATTTATAGAGATAGAGATTCATATTTACCAGGCACCCCCGAAAAAATAAAATAAGAATTATAGTAATATAATAACAAGTTTGCATGACTGGCCCCCCCTATTTAACCAGGGAGTCTCAGGTACTTATTCTTCGTGTCGACCATCGCACTTTTCGTGTCTGTTCCTCTCTCTCTGCCTTCTCGTATCCTTCTCGGCACTTTTAAAATATACATTTTAAAATCCCATTGTTATATTTCTTCTGAAAGTGGAAGTCCTTGTGTCCGTCCTCATCAAATGTCCCAGCAGCGATAACAGTTAACAACAACAACAACACTACCACCACCGCAGCAGCAGCAGCCAACAAAGAAAAGTATGTTGTCAGGATCAAATGGGGGTGAGGTCCATCAGTTATTTTGTGGAGCAAGGAAGGTCCTTTTTAAGATGGCCTGGTGCAGGAAGAGGCGACGCTGCTCGCTGGCGTCGCGTCGTGCTGCTGCCTCAGCACCTTCGTCAGCACGTCTGGCAGGTTCTCCAGCTGCTCTGGGGCAGCCCCCAGCTTGTCCTCCAGGGCCGTCAGTCGCTCCTCCACGTGTTCGTGGTGGCTGCTCATGTCCGCCACTATCTTTGACGCCTGCGTCTGGAACGCGTCAGTTCGCGTTAGTATTGCGCCCAAGATCAACGACCCAAATGTACCTTGGCCATGTCTGTGAGGGTGTTGGCGTTGTCCATCAGCTTCCGTTGATCCATCTTCACCTTACGCAGCCTGCAGCAAGATAACCAAATCAGTCAACTGGGTCAGGAATGACCTGGCAGGGTCACTCACGCGTAGATGGCCAGCAGGAACTTCCTCTGGTGCGTCCTGACCCTGGAGGCGTTGACCCTCTTCACCAGCTTGGTGTACTTGTCGATAAGCCAAGTCTCGCGATGAATGTGGGTAGCAGTGTTAATATGTGTGAGGGAACGGGAAAGGACAAAAGGGATTAATTCGCCCTCAGAATATTCCTCTTCTTTTCCCGAAGTTAATCTTATCACTTGCTGGTGCTTTGTGACTGGATCAAAGAGGAATCGGGGATTGAGTGGACGATGTTACGAATCTAGCCGTTATTCAATATGCGATTTTTCCATCCCTTTCAACCCAACTCATTACCACTACCTATAAAATAATGCGAGGCTTTAGAGGAAGACGTTAATAAGTGGTAATGATTGCTCTTTTAGACCTCGCTTGACCCCCGCTAGTTCAAGCGCACTTGTTATCAACCTGATGTGTTTTATCACTATGGAGTCATGGTAACGGGAAGGAGATAATAATTATTATGTGAGTGTATAGATCGAAATACCGTTTGCGAACTAGTTTCACGCCTCGTTAGTCGTTCCGCAGGGCGTCGATTATCCATTTTTTGACCCCCAAACTCATCACCTGGTGATGACTTTGGGCCAAAAATTCGGGTGGATAGGTCATCCTATCCATCGGAATATTTGGCCTCCTTTTTCCTCCGACAATAATTTCCCTTCTTTTTTCACTCACCGCACCCTCATTGCTATTATCAACTTCTTACTCCGAGCTCTTCCCCCAGATATTAAATGCCCGAAAAATATTATTAGATCCCTGCAAAATGCCTCGCCACCTTCAGCCTCTGACCTCTTCCGACATTATTCACGTGGCTGGAAAGTGACTGATAAATTTAATGAATAATAAGACAATGTTACATTCATTGAGACAATTGTTAAGGCGGAAATTTATTGGAGCAAAATATTCGTAGTTGTGTTTATAACTGGCACACACCGATTGGATATGAATATTATTGGCGGAATGGATCACCATTTTATCACCAGAAGCTACTTACTTTGTATATTAAACACGTCGGATGAGGAAAAGTGCTGTCCTTCAGAGCTGCAAAATATAAAACTCGACCACACAAACTTGATAAGTACCTTCCGGTGATAAGAACAGTGAACAAGAAGCGCGCAGTTCTGCAATTGAAATGCATGTGTGCAGTGTTATGCTGATTACGTCTTGTGAAACGTCACGAGAATCAAGGGTAAGTTGCTACAATCACAATAATTTATCACAAAATTAGTTGTTACGTAAGGACAATCATAGAGTAAGCCTCATGTGCACTGTATGAGCCACTCGAATCCCCAAAAATGAACTGCATGAACCATTCTTTTTTGTGGGGGGATTTGGGCCAAAAATTGTAAGTTGACTAGGTCTGAAACATAACTCGCAGAGTTTTTTTTGCGTATTGACATACGTATAGATATGGAGTGCGAATCCATTTTGCTAAATGACAAAATTGGTTACATCGGAATGAGGCCTGACAGTCATGTCGAGCTGCACTCACGTAAAAACATTAAGGTTACAGCATTAAAAACACCTACACTTATATGAATCTGGTGAGTATTAATGTCAAAAAAAATTCAGCCAACCTGGCATACTAAATGACAAAGTAAGACTTACCACTGTAATGTTTGTGACACTTGCGTCCATTCAGATGAGTTAATCCAGCTGGTCACGAAAAAGGTTCACTGAATCACTGAAATTCAGTAATCAGTCGATCAAGTGAAGACGAACAGCATTATTCGACTGGAACTAGATCAAAGAAAGGTGCTTTTTCGCACCATTCGCCAATTACATCGTCTGCAATTATTTTGAGCTATGGGAAAAGAGATTATATTACGAGCCGAAACATCATGCGCATTTCGACACTTTTCGACCAAAATGTGCGAAAACCCTGCTTGCTTAGCAATTAGGCGCAGTTTGAATTCAAAATATGTGATGGCGGAAAGATAAAATATTGGCGAAATAATCTGACCGATTTTGACGCACCTCAAATTTTGGCTCCATGCCGTGCGTTCCTGTGCGTTCGTTCCGCGTGGGGCTGTGTGGCAGACCTAGGGACGTCTGCGGGGCCACTGATCCAGGCGACGCCCGCGACGTCTCCTTCATCCCCCGGACCACTCTCCCAACCCCACCTCCTACACTTCCGCGCATGACTTCCAACGCTCTATGCTCCCAAACTATTCCCCCAAATTCACTACAATGGGCCTACAGCTTAGTGCGAATATAATATTGTTTCTTCAATCGGAACACTGTCGCATTAGAGTTCTAAGCATGTTTTACAATTATTTGGAAGCAAGTCCTGATTTAATTGATTATTGCATTTACTCGCGATCCTCGTCCCTCTTTTTGAACGCACTTTTATATGCTCGTTGGCATTTTTCTGTATGGAGCATCATACTCTGATTCTTCATACAGCGTGGATCTCTCACCCGGAGCGGCACTCTTGCGGTTGTATGCAAATCCCCTGGAAAAGCGGGCCCAGCAGGGAGCGCCCGATTTGTCATCCGGGTGACGTCAGCGGCTGCATCGCGCTGATTGGCCAGGCCCCTTGCAGCTCAACCTCCTCTCTTTTTACTCCTATAATAATTATACCTTGTCCTCTACAGTATTACTCAGAGATATATGGGAATCTGTTCATACTTTCACCGTTCATGTTTGAACTTTCTGAGCTTGCAGAGTGTTCATGCTTCCTGGTGTGGGCTGAAGAACTCAACGAGGAGCCATGGCATCTGAATCCGAGAGGGACAAGAAGTCCTGGAGCGAGTTGCATCTGGCAGCGAACATGGGAAATTTTCGCATAATCGAAGTCCTACTTCGGCGGGGAGAAGATGTGAACTCAAGGAGCAGCATACTCTACAGGACCCCGCTCATTTTGGCAACCAGAGTCCCAAACCTTCCGACCTGTGAGAAGCTGGTGTCTCACCCTGGATGCGACGTCAATTCGCAGGACCATTCCGGTGTGTCCGCCCTTCACGAGGCGGCTGAACGAGGCAGCGTGCAGGTGTGCCAACTTCTCCTTGACAACGGTGCCATGGTGGACATCCAGACAGACGATGTGTGTACCCCTCTGCATCTGGCGGCAAAGGCTGGTAAGCTGATGGTGGCCCAGCTCTTGCTAGAGAGAGGAGCTGACCCACTGGCCTTGAACGAAGAGAAAGTGATCCCATCACATCTCGAAAATGAGGCAGGACATACGCCTGTGTGGAGGGTCCTTAAGGATGTAGTGGACAAGGCTCAGAGACAGAGTGGAGCGAGGTAAGGGTAGCATGCTCAAGAGCACACAATTTTATGACTACGGGGGGGGGGGGGGGGGANATTATTCTCAATCCGACTCGTTCCTTCAACAGCAGAATAGAGCTGGCCGAAGAAGTATTCCCTTTGAAAAGGGGCTACCTGAAAAAGGACTTTGAAGTCTCGAGTTTTTTGGGCTCGGGAGGTTTCGGGTTGGTGTTTGAGGCTCTGGAGGTACCCACGAATCTGACGTGTGCTATCAAACGCATATGCCTGCAGAGTGCTACAAACAAACCCATGAGGGACGTTCGGGCCCTGATGGAGCTTCAACATAAGAACATTGTCGCCTTCTACGGATGCTGGAGGGAACAACCACTGTCCAAGGATCAAGGAGATTGGGACATGAAGCATTTCACAGAAGCTGTGTGCTCCAGGCAGATCTACCATCTGGAAACCACCCCCTACCTCTACGTCCAGATGGAATTGTGCAGAAGACAGACCCTGGAGCATTACATCTCCAAGAACAGGAACGAAGTGAACCAGCCCGAGTTCCTCTCCTACTTCCTGCAGATAACTTCGGCCCTGAGTTACCTCCACGGAAGGGGCTACATCCACAGGGACCTGAAGCCTTCCAACGTCTTCTTCTCCATGGATGGTGTTGTGAAAGTGGGGGATTTTGGGATGGCTAAAGAGATCGCGGGCTATTCAGTCAGGAACTTGACCCACCAGAGCCACACTCGAGGAGTGGGCACCCTGTGGTACGTGAGTCCGGAGTAGCAGAATGGATATAAATATGACTACAAGAGTGACATATTCTCCCTTGGAGTAATATTCTATCTCGGGATGACCTCCTTCCCGAGCTAGTTCACCTTGAGTGATCTGGGTGACGCACTCACCAAGCTGAAGGCTGGTACTGACAATGTTCCTCCACATTTCTCCGAGCAAAATCCACAGTGTAGACAGAAGTTGCTTCTCTTGATGTGCAAGTATAAACCAGAAGAGAGGCCGGCTGCGGCTGAGATAGAAAATCGCGTCGGAATATGGTGAGTTCAGTTTAGTTATTATCAATTGTCTTAATCATTGAAAAATTACATCGAAATAATGCTTTACACACGTAGGGCGAAAAAGGGCAGTTTCAATCGCATGCGTTAACCGAGCTTTTCGCCAGTTGGTTTGTGAAATACACCTGTATTCTGGAATGAAAGTGGGGGAATCCAATGAAAAACCAATGAATGGGGACATCCCACATTATACTTGGGCAAGGTTAAGTCGATGTTACAATATATTGCACAGATTAGGTTGTTGATACCCAAGTCCGTTTCAACTTTTTATCAGATATTTCTGTGCAGGATACACCTTGATTACGCAAAACAACACAAGTCAATTTTTTGCGAAAATTTGATTATCATGGGATGTGGTAGTCCTTGTCCATGGGCATAGGGTGATGGATGTCAGTTGCATGAGTAGGGCAGTAAACGGGACAAAGTTTGTACGTATGTGTGATGATTCCGAGTCTCTTTATTATTTATTTATTTATTTATTTATTTATTTGTTTGTTTGTTTATTTATTTATTTATTATTATGATTGTTGTTGTATAGTATTATTTTGATTGTTTATAAATAAAATTCTTGGAAAAGGTCAGGAAGAACAGCACAATTCCACATTGTAACTTACATGATCTCAATAGTTAATTAATGTATTGAGTACCAAATTACATTTCTGGAAGCGTATGCCTGTCTACTAATATAGTCTAAAGTATGAACTCTCAGTCGTGAACGGTAAGCTCTGTGATCAGTTTTTTTGTCTCTCGTGAAATATTTGCATTTTGGGACTTGTGCTGTAGTTTTTCTTTCTCTCGATTCAATCACTTGAGTACAAATGGACTTAAAATGATATCAATATTTAAGCGATATGCGTCATATGCCGCAGGACATGATAACACGGGGAAATAACTGGTTACTGATGGTAAAATCCGGTTGAATATTGCTGTAAGCTATGTTATTGTTCATGTAATCAACTCCTAACAACTTAACAGTAACTCTCGCAAATGAAGCAAATTATATTATTTAACTGAGACAACGTTAGATTTCAGAATAATGAGGATTCATTACATTTCATACAAAAATTGTTTTATGAACTTTTAAGGATTTGACATTGCCATTTTTCCTCAGAATAGGTGCATCAGTTTTTAGTGTTGATTTACGTTTTCGTCCACAGTTCACACCTTTCGTTTTGGTGATATTGACCCCACTTTCATTGTGGACTTTCTCTAACCTTTAAACACTTACTAGATTTGCTTATAGTCTTGTGGCAGCAGAAATCTCACGGACACTCATTGAAGCGTTTTTCTTAAGTTATAACATTTTGGCACTCTTTCTCGGCGAAATATCCGTATTGCAACCCTACACTGGAAGACTTCACAGAAGCCTCTTTTTTTGCAAAAACAACATATGCCAAAAATGGGCAAAAAAGAGTTATGATCACCACCTCATAGTTCCCAGCCTTGCGCTCATAATGGTTCAACACCAATGCAAAAGGATAATTATATTGTCAAGGGGGAAAAATCGAGTTTAAAATTCATATTATGCAATATAATCATATGTAAGTCATTCCGAGATGAATATACTGTATGTGGCATCAGTGTGTCCATAAGACAAACTATTATTTTCATCTGTGAAAGTCCTATTTTGAAGAGCAGGGATTGTTTCTTGTGTCTCCTGAAAAGTGATATTTTTTGACATACTGTATGTTGTTTTTGCAAAAAAGGCTTCGTCATATAGTGTACTGTAGTGCTAGTAGAATACTATGTGTGAATAAATTGGGTGTGGCCATCCATAATGAATAAGTGACATATAGCGATTCATCATTCGTCGGGGTTCTGAAAAAACGGTAGATGCTGGGAAAACGAGCATTGCGGGGGCGAGTATAAAATATGAAAGATAAAGCGTCACACACTTGCCTGCATGACTGTATTTTCCATATCAAACCGCATAATTTGATTGAATCCAACCACGAACTGCACATGACAGGCACATGAGGCCAGAGTTACCATAGGCCCTACTATTTCCCTATATTCTCTGACAGTTGCTCCCTTAGATCCAACTTAGATCGTTAGATGTAATCGTGCTTATCTTCTCTATCTCTATAAATAAGGAAGTTTGTCAGTTTATTTGTCAATTTGGATGTTTGTCCCTTATAGAAATCCGGGGGAAGGCCCCTACACCGCCTTAAATGAGCATATCGGGAGCTACATTTTTCAAGGAATTTAATGCCGCATGTTTCAGCTTCCGAAAATGAACCTAACACCCATAACACGCATATTCCCAATTAACCAATTATCAATTACCTATTTACCAATATTCATAGATTTCCATGGTAATGCCCTCATTACATTGTAGGCCTACCACCATAACAATGACCATAACATACCCGGGCAACGCCGGGTAACCTGCTAGTTTGTTTTAAATGTGTCCAACTGACGCACTGCTCAATTTTTAATGTTTTCCCACTCCCGTACTTGATATAGGTCGTTATAATCGTATTTTTCTGTTTGTTTCAGGCTGAGTGCCAGTGACCCAGGCCTTCCCACTGCTGGTAATTTACTTCAGTCGTCGAGACAGGTAATTGTTTCCCCTGTTCTCCCTCCCGCACTCTGCTTCCAATGCCACACAATAATATTAAAAACTCCAGTCGTGTACGTATTGTAAAGTTAATAATATCACTTGTCTTGGGATTTTCACAAGGAACCTAGTCTTACCCTATATCTACCGAATGATGATGAACTGAAGTGGCTGTTATTGGGAGTAGGGCTAATATGCACCATTGATTGACCAGTATGGAATACAGTAAAACGTCAATATAACGCTGCAGCTTATAACACTATCCCGCTTATAACGATACTTTTGGGTGGTCCCTTGAAGAGCGTTACATCGAGGTTTTACTGTACACAGTACCGTCAAATGGGGTGAAGCTGGCCGCGGTGGGGTGAACTTGGCCACCATTCCTGAAGTGCCATTGTAATTAATTTATTAATGAAAATAAAAATAACCATCATTAATGACATTTTTGGAAGGGTGGCCAAGTTCACCTCGGCCGGCCAACGTCACCCCATTTGACGGTATTTCCTGATTATGGATTATTATTGTTGTTGTTGTTGTTGTTGGGGCCTATTCGGCCATGACTCATACCTTTAGTCTAAACTGCAGCCACTAGTGTGAATGGCCCTGCCGAGTCCGAAAGACCGACGACGACCTTTGACATCGACGATGAGGATCGATGTTGTAGTGTGGTAAGTAACAAGCACTTGAGATGTAATAATCACTGAGATGTATTAATCACTACTTGATACACTTGGATATTGGCGGAGGGATGT
>JYFJ02005810.1:0-22809 GCA_000934665.2 Catajapyx aquilonaris
TGGAGAGTAAACAAAGGTTCTGTTGTTGTCATGTTATGGCGTATCACGTCGTTGTTTGCTTACGATGACGCGATATGCCATAACCTGGCAACAACTGTGCGCCATCTATCAACAAAACAGTCCGCTCGCCTAGCGCCTCTCGCGTGACGCGTCTGAGCGCACCCGTTCCTTGTCTATGAACCCCCTCTAGATGGCGTTTCCGGACACGGGTTCCTATGTCAAAAATACTTGTCTTGGTCCCCTCTATTACCCCTACAAGTTCGTCGATTGAATTCATTTACACCCTGTATAGCACGGTTCAGCCCCATCTTGTGCATGAATAGAGAGTGAAACCAATGGTGCCAGATCCAGTGATTTTCCCCTAAGGTGCTATTTTTAAACCCCTACCCAAAAAGTGCATATTCCAGCGGGAGACTTACGGTTAACCTTGGACACCACTTTCGCGGACTGGCAGGTCCAAAGACGTATGTGGCCTGCACTTTGCCCACCCTTGCCCTAATAGTCCAGGTGCTAAGGGACAAAGGACATGGGTTAAATCCTTATGGAAGTGCCCCCAGTTGGATTTGGCTGAAACTTGGTCAGTTAATAGACCTTGTCCTCAGGGTCAATTGTTCTGAAGGCCGAAGAAAATCTACTGTGCCGTTAGGCCGCTAGAGGCGCTGAAAGTTGGAATTTCAAAGTTGTCCGATCTTGGTGGAAATGACGCACACTGTAGAGTTCGATTAGCTGAGTCGAATGCGCCATGGGATAATTTTCTCTTACAAACCATTTGACCGCGATACGGATAAATTAGACTTCAACATCGGGTCTTTTACTGGGACTGTAAGGGTGGATTACAAAGACGGAGTTTAAACAACGGCTCAATTAGATCGCAGTTTAAACCAGGGTTCCATTTGTAAAGACGGGGATTAGCCTCGAGACTGGGTTTAAACCGCGGTCTAACTCAGACCACCTTCGAGGGTGGTTTAAACTGGGTTCAGACTGCAAAATGAAGTCGGATTGGCTCGATTCCGACCGTGATCTTTGCCTTCTGCAGCAATTGATGAGTCAACCGGCTCGCTGTAGTGTTGTGCACCTCCGGATTTTGCATCGACCCTATGTAGGCCTACTATACTGTACTATACAAATATACACTACAATACACCTCATAGTGCTGGTCATATAAGAACCGCCAGGTTGAGGAAACCTATGACATTGATTGAAGTAGCCTACAATAAAATATTATGTGTTGGGTTCCATGTTTCATGTGTATGTATTCATCTACTTCCAGAGTACCCAATAAGGACCATTATCTTGCATGTAGCCTGCGATACACTTTTATGTTGAGGCTATTATAGGCCACAATGACCCACCCCGGTGGAGGGCACTATCATGGTGTTGCCATATCTAACAGAATGTGGAACATGTGTTTATATTTGAATAGGGAGCTTGGATTCGGTGATGAAGACGTGAAACTCGATACAATTGTTCTTTGAACACTTAACATATCTGGATGTGGGGCCACAATGACCGACCCTGCTGGATGCCACTATCGCTATATTGCACATTCCGTTGGATATGGCAACTTCGCGAGAGTGCCCTCCATCGAGGTGGGTCATCATGCCCCCACATCCAGACATGTTCAGAACTGTCTCAAGACCAATTGTGGCGAATTTCATGTTTTTGTCACCCAATACAAGGTCCTAAAAGGATGCTGCATCAGGTAGTTATGGCAACCCTGCGAAAGTGACCTCCACCGGGGTGGGTCATCATGGCCCCACGTCCAGATATGATCAGAAGTGTCCAAAGAACGAGTGTACCGAGTTTCACACTTTTGTCACAAAATGCAAAGTTCAACCCCTTAGCACCCGGACTGTAAGGCGATTTGAATTACCTCTGTAGGAGGGGAGGGTGAATATAGCCATACAGGAAGTGGTACTACATCTTTTCGTTTTTTTCTAGGATTGACATTCCAACCTGCCATCCCTGCTTTATGCTTCTGACAATTGAAGTGAACTTTTATAAATGTATGGTTACTTTTTAGGAGTTTTGTTGCAAAGGCCAAGTCATATTTGATGCTTGTCAAATGGTCGATCGGTGTAACCCTAATCCATGTGAGCATGGAGGTGTCTGCAAACAAGATTCAAAAGAGTTTTACTGCGACTGCACAGGTACTGGCTATGCAGGAGCCATCTGTCACACATGTAAGTGATTGTGAAATATTTCAATAGTTTGGAGATGATTTATTCAACTGAATTTCCAGCTCTTAGTGCTCTTTCTTGTGAAGCCTATAAGAATGTCAACCAGGGAAGCCAGAAAGCTGAGATCAAGATAGATGTAGATGGTAGTGGACCATTGCAGGCATTTCCTGTGACTTGTGAATTTTACAGTAAGCATCAATCTAATCTTAGGAACATTATATTTACCTGTGTATAAGAACAGACCTTGTCACTAGAAATACATTAGTTCATGGGTCATCAGGGTTACTCGGCAGTACAAAGACTGGTCTATTATCTGAGTGCTCACAAATTTCCCACTTGCAGCCCAGTCTAAAAATACTATGGTTTGGACACTCACCCTCTTATCATGTGAAGGGGCTGACGGGGTGGTAATGTGATGGGGGGCCACGGCAGTGCTGTTAAGGTGCTGCAAAACTAACGGTCCCTCTGCACTTAGGTAGAAGCACACGTGGTGTCCGTGGTGTAGGGATATGGGCTATATTTACTCTATGGCCTAAGTGCATAGGAGCCCCTTAATTTCTCGACAGTTGCGGCGCCTTAACAGCGCTGCTGTGGCCCCCCACCGCATTACCACCCCATCAGCCCCTTTATGCAGTAAGAGGATGAGTGTCCAGACCTTAGTATTTTACGACCATTGTTTGAGTATTGCGTGTGTAGGAGGGGAAAGACAGAGTTGCACTGCAGTAATGGATAGAGATTCTGGGTTCAATCCCAAAGCAGTTTCACTTTCTACCTCATGCGGAGTTCAGTGTCTCATTGGCTTTGTTTCAGGTGGGGTCCTTTGACTAACCACCATGAGGAGTGAACTGAACGTACTCATGTCATAGTCGGGCACTTGTACCTTGCACCTTCCCACCCACCACCCTGTCTTTGCCTGTGAGCCTGGGAATCACAATGTTAAAGGGCTCCAAGTTGTAAGAATATAATAATAAATACCCCAAAGTCAGTATGCACACACTAATGATGTGATGATGATGATGATGATGATGATGATGATGATGATGATGATGATGAGTGTTAGTCAAGTCTAAATATGTTTTGACACCGTTTCACCTTCACCAACAACGAAACGCACCTCCCACCCCCGCCCGCCTCCCGAGACCCGGACCATGCGGCCAAGGGACCACGACCGTAACCGGTGATCACAGTGTTGTGGATTCCGAAATATCGCAAATAAACAACCACGGTAACCTGGCAACGCCCAGGATAGCCAATACATAAACACATAAGCGCATAAACAGTCATGACAATCTTTTTGCGTGTCATAGTACACATGTATTTTAAGGATCTGGCGGATGATCCAGTGGCTGTTTGAGTCTGTTATAACTGAAAGTTCGTTATAACCGAGGATGTTATATCCAGAGTCAACTCTGATGGCAGTCATTGTTGCCATGGTTGTCATGGCAACCAGTTGCCATGTAACTTCGTTTTAAATTTATGAATTCATTAAAATACAGTTCAACAAAATGCAGTAAAACTTCTATAAGTCGAATCTCCATGGGAACGGGAAAAAACTTCGAGTTACAGAAGATTCGAGTTAGAGAAGCTTGGATTTTTTTAAAGCACGTAACTCTATAAGGAAGCCTACCTTTATATCCAGCGACGAAAGAAAACTCAAGAATAACTGTCACTATCACACTTACAATGTTCCTAGTTGTTTTGTTGCAAAAGAAATCTCCGTGATGGACATTTGCCTATACTCTTAGATTCGAGGATTCAATTGTCACAATCGAGTCAAACACTTCTTTCGGTACGTCTGGTAGACGGAGATGAGGAAATTGAGCCTTTCTGTACACGTGGCCTACTCTCGACCCTTCGGCTGGGAAATGAAAAAATATTTTCCGTACTCGCCAACATGAACTTGGACTTAGGGAGACTGAGAATGCATTGATATCCCATCGTAAGGCCCTGCCTGCACTTCGAGTTATGGAGAACTTCGAGTTATAGAAATTCGAGTTAGGGAAGTTTATTT
Organism: Catajapyx aquilonaris; assembly: GCA_000934665.2. Taxonomy (NCBI): domain Eukaryota; kingdom Metazoa; phylum Arthropoda; class Diplura; order Dicellurata; family Japygidae; genus Catajapyx; species Catajapyx aquilonaris. Next base: position 4,192 of record JYFJ02005810.1, read on the forward strand.
CCTATTCTTTTACATTGTGGCCAACCAAGATCATCATTTTCTTCGACTTGTAGAGAACTCCGACTAAGGGATGTTCCACATAGAAGTTTTACTGTATACAAAATCCACAGGCATCCTTGTCCAAATCTGGGTGCATTTGCCTCTTGTGTTCCCCAAAGGGGACACCAGGTTTCAGCCCCATTCTCAGACAAGGAAAGTAACAAATATCCTTTTGTTTCCGCATCGACATCATCATTAATACGAGGGGCGGTCATAAAGTTCTTACAATCACCTTGAAAGAAGAGAGTCACGGGCTAGTGCAGCTATTGCGTGGTCAGTCCTTTTCCACATATGCGCCATGCAAGGTAACACACTTCTCCCATCGATGGATGATCTGTCAGAGACTTTCGTTGAAGAAGCCTCCATTTGGCAGCTGAGGATGTGTTCCACCGCATTGATGACCTCCCCATCGTCCTGCAAGTGGTGTTCCCGCAGTGGATTCTTCAGCCGTGGGAAGAGGAAGAAGTCACGAGGCGCTAGGTCGGCTGAGTTGGGTGGATGAGTCAGTATTTCATAGCAAAGACTGCCCCAAAGCATCACAGTCTTCTGCATCAAATGAGCCAGGCATTGCCATGCAGCAACCGAACATCTTTGGACACTTTTCCGTGCCTCTGGGCCTGATGGCGTCTCGCAGCTTTTTCAGCAGGTCCCATCAGTATGCCCTTGTGATTGTGTGGCCCTTCCTGGCACAGTCGGTCAACAGAACTCCTTCACAGTCCCAAAAGACACTGCGCATGACCTTCCCAGACGATGGCCGTGTCCTGGCTTTCTTGGGAGGTGGGGAGTAAGTGTGTTTACACCGCCGGCTCTGGGACTTGGTCTCACGGTCGTAATGATACACCGAGCATTTGTCCATGGTGACCAAGCGGGCGAAAAAGTCGTCCTCATCTGCCCAACACAGATCCAAAAGCGCGGCAGCTGCGTCCCTGTGGCACTGTTTTTGAAAGGGTGTGAGGAGTCATGGCACCCACCGTGCGGAGACCTTTAACATGTGCAGAACCTCATTAGGGATGTTGCAAATAGTGCCGTGGCTTATCTTGACCTTGTGCATGACCCTGTTCGACTGTGATGAGTTGGTCTTCCATGACCAGGGCTCGATTTGTGGCTCGTCACTGACAGAGGGATTCCCACTGCAGGTGTCGTCTTCCAGGCTCGTCTGGCCACAATTGAAATGTCGCTGCCACTTGGCGACTGTCTCATAGGATAGGTCGATAGGGCATTGTCCCCATACACATCCACCAACTCGGCATGGATTTCTTTGGCATTCTTCCCCTTCAAAAATAAAAATATAATCACACCAAGCAGCTTGACTTTTCCTGCTGCATGCGCCATCTTGAATTCTCTGCTCTGGTGGTGGACTGGAAAACAACAGTGTGCGATTCTCTGCGCCTGCGTACATTAGAGACGTGCTTACACCCCAGCAGCAAAAATACACCACAGAAGCAAATATTTGCCTCTGCCCGCAGTCATTCGTGGTGATTGTAAGAACTTGATGACCGCCCCTCATAAGTTTCCTAAGTATTACAAACATTAAATAACTCATAACACTAATCAATCTGTGAGAATTAATTACTAATCATCTTCGGAACATGAAGGTGCACCCACTTTTTACCGCGTGAAAATTCAAACCCCTGTAGTTTAAAAATCTGAAGCAACACTGAGCAAGTTTGAACATGCATCATTAGGTTTGAGTCTATTGAAGGACCCGTGACTACTGTTGTGTCTTTAGCACAGTGGTTCCCAACATTTAGTGGCGTTCAGACGAGGCCACTTGGTTGCAGCAACGTGGCTGCAACCTGAAATACACGGAGAGAATAGGAACCTGGTTGCAGCCCCCGGTTGCAGAAAAGTTGTAGTATTTTTTGGGTTGCTGCAACTTCCTATTCTCTCAGTGTATTTCAGGTCGCATGAAACCAGGTTGCAGCCACGTTGCCTGGTCTGAACGCTGCTTTTTCAGGGTGCAACCCCCATTTATGATAGTCAAGTAACCTGCCTCTCTCCTCCCTCCACCCCTCCAAGTGTTAGTAGGTGTTGAAAAAAACCCTCTGCAATGAAATTTCCTACAAATTGTTTGCGATTAAAATAAAAACAGTACTTTTTCCATTTATAAAAATTACTGCGGCCACGCGTGACCCTCAGACTGCTTTAGCATAAGATGAACTAATGCAAGAAAATAAAATGGGGTGTGGACTGTAATTCGAGACAGACTTCTAGGGTGTGGAGGGGCTGCCTCGCAAAGCAATTTGAGATGGGAAACCCATGGCCGGAAACCCATCCCTACGGCGCTACAGGACCTCCAAGGCCCCTCATCATCTCATTGTTGTAACAATTGTTCAATGAAGGAATGAAGTTGTTTATGACAACTAGACAATGAGCACAATGGAAAACCACAATAATGGGATGACAATGGGCCTTGGTGACCCTGTAGCACCGATGGGATGAGTTTCCAGCCATGGGTGTCCTATCTCATATTGCTTCCCTAGACAGCTCCTGCATCGATCTGCAGAAGATGTGCAAATGATTGAATGTGTGTTGTTACTTTTCAAAGTGTAATAATTTCATGCCACTGCAGCTGATGGGAGGATCGTTTCCTTGATACATCATAAAAATGAACAAACAACGTTGGTGGATGGATTTGATGCACCGGGTAGTTTCATTCAGGTATGCTTATTTAGATGTAATGGACCTTGAAGATGTGTCATAGGAATGATTTTGTTTAACCTATTTTTCAGGATATTAGTTATGATGCCAACATGGACCAAATAGAAGCATTTATCAACAGATCATACACTTGTCGACAATCCATCAAGTACGACTGCATGGGTGCACGTCTATTTAATTCACCTGGTAATGTATGGAAGATTTTAGATTGTGATGACACTTATCAATGAAACTTAACATCTTACAGTGAGAGAAACTAGTGAATTTCGACCCTTCTCGTGGTGGGTTTCACGCCATAACCAAAAGATGGATTACTGGGGTGGATCTCTGCCAGGCTCACGGAAATGCGAATGTGGATTGTTAGGGCAGTGCGATGACCCATCAAAGTGGTGCAACTGTGATTCAGGTAAGAAACAGGTATGGGAAATGCTACCACCATATGTAAAAGAGAGAGCTCATCCTGGAATATGTGGTGGTCTAGAAGGATGGTTCTCAAAAGTATGGTAAATGTGTCACAAAACCTTGTGGGCCATGAACTGATCACAAATGCAAGGGTTCAGTATACAGGGTGGTTCCTGTAACTACTATGTAAAGACTTGCAGGAGTAATAGAGGGGACCAAGACAAGTATTTTTTGGCATAGGAACCCATGTCCGGAAACGCCATCTAGAGGGGGTTCATAGACAAGGAACGGGTGCGCTCAGACGCGTCACGCGGGAGGCGCTAGGCGAGCGGACTGTTTTGTTGATAGATGGCGCTCGGATAGTAACCAACGATACGATGTGCCATAACGTGGCAACAGCAGAGTCATCTAGCAACTAAAGTCCACCTCCTAGGAGACGCGCGGATAGTCAACAGCGGTTCTGTTGTTGCCAAGTTATGGCGTGTCGTGTTGTTGTTTACTTACAACGACGCGATACGCCATACCCTGGCAACACCTGCGTGCCATCTATCAACAAAAGAGTCCGCTCTCCTAGCGCCTCCCGCGTGACGCGTCTGAGCGCACCCGTTCCTTGTCTATGAACCCCCTCTAGATGGCGTTTCCGGACACGGGTTCCTATGTGAAAAATGTTTGTCTTGGTCCCCTCTATTACCCCTAGAAGTTTGTAAAGTTAGGTCGTAAATACCCTGTATAATATTGGCAAATGATTGGCAAATGAAGTGGCGTAGAACGTGTACTTCCTCTGCACGTGACGCAGAACTTGACAGAGAGAAAAAAAATCCTCCAAAGTTTTACCTAAGCATGGCAAATTGCAATGAAAGCCCGGAAAATTCGCCCAAATCTGGGTTCTTTACCGCGAAAGCATCCAGAAATGTTATTTTCACCTACTTATAGTGTTTTTTCTAGAAGTTCTTAAATTTCATGGCAAATTTTTGGTACACCCTGTATGTCTAGGTTCAAAATAACCTAAAAATTGAAATCAGCAACCCCTAAAACATGGGAGACAGGTGTGTTACATACTTAGACGGTTTAGTTGAGGAGCTATCATATTCGATTGTGTTTTTTCTGATATCAAACACTCTGTGCCGTCTCCATCTTTATGCTCGCGGGAGTACCTCACCATTTTGCCAGGCATGGTGTCCTGCATTCAGCGGAACATGAAAACCTGCGTACAGTTAAGATTTGATATTGATGAGAACCATTTTGAAAATCTATTGTAGCTTTTACCCGTGGAATTATTTCTTATTGCATTTGCCCATTGATGCGGGACTTGTCGTCCACCCTCTACATAACAGACCCATTTACGCACCTGATTGGTTCACGTGGCATAGTCAGATACTTACGAGGTGAATCCAGCCCATCTACACCCCGGGGCCCAAAAGAGGGGCCTTCTTATCACTCTTATGTCACCCGTCCACGGCAGACCGCCTTGGACGCCTCGTGCAATCCTCTGGTTCACGTGGCAGGGGTATCAAAGCACCTTTCGTTCTGTCCCGGATTATCGATTGTTTGCAATGTTTTGCCAACATGTCAGGAATTCACTCACTTGCATTGCTAAGGTGTGGACAAACACTCGATCAGCAGACTTTGGATCTCTTTGTTTAACTAATGCTTTTGATCCCACCTTAGCTTCTTTCTGAGTTTTGGTCACTAGAGGGAATAAAATGAAACCAAGTTCATGGCCTTCAAGTTTCTAGAATAATATACAATAGCTGCTCAAGTGGAGGAGGTCATAGACGAAATATTGAGAATGAATTTCCTTGTCTTTTAATAGGTTTTGATTCAAAACTATCTGATGGTGGAGAGTTAACGGACATGGAGTACCTTCCTGTGCGGCAGTTGCGATTTGGTGACACTGGCAACCCATTCGATCATAAAAAAGGATGGTATACGTTAGGACCTTTAAGGTGTGAAGGAGATGGTAAGTGTCAGACAACTTCCAGTTTCTGTGGAAATATGCTTTAAGGTAGTACTATTACAGCGCCCCCCCCCCACGCACTGCCCCTGATCATTTTAATTCCTTTGCCCTCGGACAGTGACGTGCAAAATGTTCGCTCTCCAGTGACGGGGGCACTTTTTGTGACCGAGACATATTTTTTGTTATATCTGGCGAAATATAGCACATTCGGGCTTCACCTTTGAGACAATCATAGTGTGATTCCTTCTACGACAAGTAGTGTTTAGTTTACATTTTTTGAGCAAATAGTGCGATCAGAAAAAAAATCTGAAAGAAAATCAGTCTGGCCCAACTCCCGGGGGTAAGGGGATTCCACCCCTTGGCGGCCTGGGATGCCACCGGGAGCCGCCCGACCTGTTCTTGGTCGGGCCCCAACTACGCATTGCTGCCAAATTTATTTTTTCCTGGTCGTGCTATTTGCTCAAAAAATTTAAACTAAACGTCATTCATCACAGAAATAGTCAAACGAAAATGTGAATGTCCTAAATTTTTCAAGTTATAGCAAAAAAAGTGTCGATGGTCACAAAAAGTGCCCTTGTCACCGTCCGAGGGTTAGTCATCCTTAGAATGCAGTATACAGAGGCACTATAATAGCATCCCTCCAATCCCTAGGAACTACACATTATCAAAAGAAACCCTACATAAATTAGCAAAAAAATTACCTACATCATCCCCGCCACACCTCACCGTTTCTTCAGTAACAACCCCAGGGGATTTGCCTAGTACCCTAGTTTAAGTTCTAAAGCAGCAGCTGCAACTTCCTTTTTACTAATATCCCCACAACCATCATTACTTGGTACATCATCCCCAATTAAGCTTAGATACATCAACACTAGCCTTATCCCTTGCTGACAGCAAGTCCTTAAAATACTCTCCCCACCGTAGGCAACTTCATATACGAGGTACAGTGCAGGACACATTAGCCGTCGCTGAATGATTTTTTTTCCGTCGGCGACGGCGCTGCGTTACCTGGCAACCCCGTCCGGTGGGCCAATTCAAACATCAGTATATATGGAGAGCGCTTATAGTGTCCTTTCCATTGTTGCCACTGTTTACAAATCGAGTGAGTGACGCCGATGCCCCAGCGACAGGTCTCTTCTGCCTCCTTACACATAAGTAGCAAGGGATACGCAGGAAAAACCGGGAAAATAATGATGTTAGGAGCAAACCAACGTTGGGGAAATTATCCCTGGACTCAAAGAAAGGTTTTCGTCCACAGCACACGAAATATATTCCACCCCTGAGGAGGGGGTGTCAATGATTAAGATCAGGGGTGTAGTGCTAATTGAAAGTGCTTCAACTGACGTACGGATTCTTTCGGTTTTTGTGTCTTTTCCGCGTACTTCGACACCTATAAGACGAATGGAGACCATGCCCCGTATGCCTGACACCACGTCAGTCTCGTAATTTGTCCCCAAAGGCGTCATATCTCAAAATGGCTTCCGCTGTTCCGCATATACGAGTACGTGTCGTTCGCGTCACATTTGCGCCAGGAAGGGAAATTACACGACTAACGCTTGTTGCAGGTGTTCATATTATTGTGTCCAACCCCTGTACGTGTCATGTTAGTCGTGTATCTCTTCCTGGCGCGAATATAACGTGAACGACACGTACTCGTATATGCAGAACAGCGGAAGCCATTTTGAGATATGACGTCTTTGGGGACAAATTACGAGACTGATGTGGTGTCTGACATACGGGGCATGGTCTCGATTCGTCTTACAGGTGTCGAAGTATGTGGAAAAGACACAAAAACCAAAAGAATCTGTACGTCAGTTGAAGCACTTTCAATTAGCACTACACCCCTGATCTTAATCATTGACACCCCCTCCTCAGGGGTGGAATATATTTCGTGTGCTGTGGACGAAAACCTTTCTTTGAGTCCAGGGATAATCTTCCCAACGTGGTTTGCTTCCAACATCATTATTTTCCCGTTTTCTTCTGCGTATCCCTGCAGATACAGTGTAAGCAGGCAGAAGAGACCCGTCGCTGGGTCCCCGCGTCACTCACTCGATTTGTAAACAGTGGCAACAATGGAAGCACCACGGAGCACTCTCCACATTCCGATGTTTGAATTGGCCCGCCGGACGGGGTTGCCAGGTAACGCAGCGCCGTCGACGACCGAAAAAAAACATTCAGCGATGGCTAATGTGTCCTGCACTGTAGGTGTCAAAAGTTTCCTGCCTGGCTATGTTCCAGGAGTGATAGAAATAAAACAACTATACAGGGTGTACCAGAGTCATGGTCAAGCGCGCGCGAGGGGGTGGGGAAAAATGGTAGATGGCGACTACCCGGGTCGGTTTTATAAAGCAATTAGAAATAAGGGAGTAATCGATTTATTTATTACGGCCTACCGCGTGACGTCACATCCTTTCTGTATTCGAATTGACCCCCGCGGACTGGCAAATGCAAGGCAAATGCTTTCGGTTGAACCTAGATGAACGGGTTTTTAGCCTTGCGGGTTGCACTGAAAAAGGCGCTCTCATGCTACACCGGCAGGGTACTGTGCAACGTAGTGTACTACTGTACAGTGGTGTGTTCCGTACCCTGCCGGTCGTGTAGCATGAGAGCGCCTTTTTCAGTGCAACCTGCAAGGCTAAAAACCTGCACAACCCGGTTCAACCGAATGCATTTGCCTTGCATTTTCCAGTCCGCGGGGGTCAATTCGAATACAGAAATGATGTGACGTCACGCCCTACGGCCGTAATAAATAAATTGATTACTGCCGTATTTCTAATTGTTTTATAAAACAGACCCGGGTTGTCGCCACCTACGATTTTTCCCCACCCCCTCGCGCTCGCTTGACCCATGACTCTGATACACCCTGTAGTGTCAGGTAGTCCCAACTATGAGCAGAGGAATGTACAAGTTTCACCCAGCAACGTCAGTCAGTCTCCCAGAAAAGTCAGCTTTAGTCAGACGAGTTGAACATGATGTCGTGGGCAGTATGTCTCGATTAATGTCCAACACGGTACAGCCCACTCATAAAGAATGGAACGACTGTATGGACGACGTGTCTATTATGACTATCCAGCATTATTCCCAACCTGATTTGGTCGCGACACTATGGATAACTTGTCCTAGATCTCTTGCGACCCATATGGTCCCCTCCCGGTTTTTTCCGAAAATTTTTTATTACCAAAATGTTCAACCTGGTACAATGCTTACATAGAATTCAGATGAATTTCCCCCCTTAAATTTGCTTACTTTGCCTTTTTCTTTTCTTCTCTTTTTCTCTTGATTTTAATTGCCTTTTCCCAGCCTTCCTCATGACCCCTAAAAACATGCTGGTGACCCAAGGGTTGGGAGCAGAATAAACATTTTGTCCATATAGAGTCGTACCACTCTTTATGAACTGTACTGTACAAGGAGACTATATTGAAAAATGGCACTATCGTTTTATTTCCATCACCCCTGGAACATAGCCAGGACAGAAACTTTTGGCGCCTACCTCATACTGTTTGTAATGTAAATAGTCCAGGAAAGATACGGTTTGGGGTCAAAAAAATTGCAATAGAATTGAATTTTTCACCATCGTGTTCAGAAAAATGAGGAGAACAACATATCCAAAATTCAACGCAATCTGAGCACGGGAAACCGCCGCCATATTGGAAAAATGGCGGCGAAAATGGGTTTTTCGCATTTACCTCGTATATGGCTGCATGTATGTGAATATATGTAGATAACAAAGTGAAAGACTGCACTGTTTTACACATATTCGATCCCTATAATTTTCTTGTAGAGGCTATCGTTACAAAGATACCGCCTATTACATTGACACCATAGTCCAGGAGAGATAAGGAATCCCAAAGAAGTGCAACAAAAATTATTTTTTCATCATCGTGTTCGAAAAAGGAAATGTGCCGAATGCCATATCCAAAAGCTCACACGAATTAGTGCTAGGAAAACCGCCGCCATCTTGAAAAATGGCGGCTAAAGTCGGTTTTCTATATTTATCTCGTAATTCAATTGGAAGTGCAATGTACCCTGTAGTTAACAAATATGAAATGCTTTTAAACGCATTTTAATTAGAAATGACATGTACATTGTAGCTTAATCATTTTAAGATTGGAACAACTATGTTAAATTACAAAATAGTAGATATTTAGTGAAAAAGCATAAATATAATTAAACAAAAGTGCAAATAAGCGTTGATTACATTGCGGTTTCTGAACTTACCTGCTATTTATTTTATGGCAGTTCTAGTTCGTCACAATCTTCTTCACCAATGTATAGTTTATTTTGACATCCATCTTCATAACAGTGGGCACAAGCAATATTGTACACTCTAAACCATTCTTCCTGCAGCTGCAACGCATAGTACCACATGATTTCACACAACTGCAGTGGATTACAGACAGCAATGATGGTGGGGCAGGAGGTAGATCAGTCGTAACTGGATAATACTAATTTTTTTCTCAGTTCCCATCCCCAGTCACCTGGATTCAAAGCCTCTTCTTCCATCTTCCATGCACATATCTGATAATAGACACACAAAGCGTGGTACTTCGTGGCAGATGCTGTGGGAGGTAGTCTTTCAGGTGCAACAAAGCATTTGGATGCAATAATTTTCGCTGTTAACATACGTTGACGCAGATGGGTCAGTGTCTCACCCTGTTCAGCACCAAAAAACATGACCATGGCATTTTCTCCTGCCAAAGCTATGTCTGGACTAGTTTGGTTTGCAGAAGAGAATTGATCTGCGACAACGGCGAAATTTTTGTCAGTTATTAGTTTGTTGAAGGCCTTTTGTTTTCCTATACCAAAAATTCTTGATGTACTATCGCAGCCAGTAAAGGCATGCACGAAAAGCAGTCTTCTACAAACGTCAAATCCAAGTCTTTGTTTTATATCATGAATATCAAATGTTGATCTGGTATGCCTCGGTCGGTCAATATCACTGCGGTAGTATACAAAAGGAACTGGTTTGGTTTAGAGTGGAACAACAGTACGGTATAGGATAAGGACATCGGTACCTGCTCCTATTACAGTACCATTATACGTTTCACTTAGCAGTACGCAGGCAGTTTTGGCAATCTCCGTGTCAGCATCCCCATTTGCATGAATAACAGTGATCCCTTTTCTCTGAAGATGTCTGCCTATGAGAATTAGCATCCTCTGCTTGTTGCTGTTATTGGATAAGAATTGGTCCTTCTTTCCTGTGAATTTCGTTTCTGGCAAAAAATTAACAGTAAGACTGATGTTTGTGCCTCCTCTGCATGCGTTGGTGAGTATTGTCCTTTATAGACGGGCATCCTTCATAGCCATCAAAAATGATGCAGCAATTGCCGTATTTTCTATGAGCAAAATCGGCATATGAAGTAGCAATATCTGCATAGGTTGTTTCATTACACCATTGGATACGGCGAAGAAATGAGCCTCCATCAAGTAGATACAGGTGTGGGCCATCAGGAAGCTTGTCTTCCAAAGTTTGCACCCCGACGTGCTGCGATATAGCATGTGCCAAAGGAGATTTGTCTGCCTTTCGAAGCATCGTCCCTGATTCAAATAAGGAAGGGGGATATGCCGTATAGGGCAGTTACATAGGGTCTGTATAATCGGCGGTATCTTTGTAGCGATAACTCCTACAAGAAAATGATAGGGGTAGAATATGTGTAAAACAGTGCAGTCTTTCACTTTGTTATCTACATACATTCACATACATGCAGCCATATACGAGATAAATTCAAAAAACCTATTTTCGCCGCCATTTTTCCAATATGGCGGCGGTTTCCCGTGCTCCGATTGCGTTGAATTTTGGATATGTTGTTCTCCTCATTTTTCTGAACACGATGGTGAAAAATTCAATTCTATTGCAATTTCTTTGGGGTTAGGGCTATTTTTTTTCGTATCTTTCCTGGACTAAAATTGTGGAAGGTATTTATGAAATCAGTATTAACTTTTCTCACCAGTGTGGTGTAATTGCTCCTGTCTAATTTTGACATTCATCTTCTCTGCAGCTTTGTTTGATAATGTGGTGACATTCCGCATTCCGGACTCTGTGATTGATTTGCCTGCTTTTGATATGGGGCACAGTGGTGATATCTACTTTGAGTTTAAGACCACAACACACAATGCAGTTTTGATGCACAGCATAGGGCCAACAGATTACATCAAAGTTTCTATAATTGGTGAGTAAGGGGATTTCCATTTTCAGGCAAATGACAGGATGAAACATGTTGATGTGCTTATAGGTGGAGACCAAATTCAATTTCAATATCAGGCAGGGAGTGGACCACTAGGAGTCTCAGTGGAAACATCCTATAAGCTGAATGACAACAACTGGCATTCTGTTATGGTAGAGAGAAACAGGTAGGTACATAATGCATGCTCCTAATGGTTGGTAACTCATTTGGGTGTTAAATAAAAACAGGAAAGAAGCCCGGATTGTCTTAGATGGTGCACTCAAGGCTGAGGTGCGGGAACCCCCAGGTCCTGTCAGAGCACTGTACTTGAGATACCCTTTTGTTGTTGGTGAGTGTGAGGTTAAATTTGGCTGGCAACAAACAATTACTGACTGTTGTTCTTTTTGAGCTACCAAAGATTAAAACATTCCCTACAATTGCTATTTGCAGGAGCAACCATCGAGGGTCGGGATGGTTATGTGGGGTGCATTCGGTCCCTAATGCTGAATGGTGTGATGATGGATTTGAAGAGAGAGGCACAGAGAGGACTGTATGGTAAGAGAAAGAAGGCGTATTTTGGAAATTCAAGTGAAGAGGGTGATAGATAAAAGATTGGCAAATCACATGAGCGTGATTAGAGTAGACTTTTCCACATTTACTGCTATTGTCCCCAACATCCGTCACTGGACTGGAGGGGGGATTGGGTGATCTGGGGAGAAGGGGCGGTCAGAGGGAGGGGGTGGCGGGGGGAGGGGGCAGCCAGGGGGCTCGAAAAAAGTCTTATAGCGCGACTCTGTCTGATACCTGTCCACAGACAGACAGACCGAGCCGTTCTATGATACTTTTTTTCTTTGAAAAAGTCTAATACTGTACATGTAAGAGGGCATGCTTTTAACACTATGTAACACTTTTTGTCCATGGGAATTCATTGCTATTTCCTTAGTAACTCGTAACTCATAATGACCATTCATTGTGACCTTTGTTTTTGACCTCAGGGCAGTCAAAAAACCAAATGGCTCTAAATACAGGGTGTTCATGAAAAACGCCGACAAACCTATACCACCCCCTACCTAGGCACCAGAGGATCACATTATGTAGAGGAGTGATTATGCCTGGACCGCCTCATTACTGAGATAATAGACCTATTACTGTAGGACCCGTATCAAGGCATCGTTAGGGGGTATCCATGTGAAAATCAAAAATGTGCTGCAGAGAAATTTGCCAATAGCGATTATTCTAGCTCCTCCAGAACGGCGATGCGATTTTTTCCTAATCACCCCTTCTGACTGGGGGAGGGTTCGTTGGGTGGCCTAACTTCCAGGATATTTTATATTGCCTGCTTAAAGGCAATTTACGCGGTAATGAGGTGGCCCAGGCATAATCACTCCTCTACATAATGTGATCCTCTGGTGCCTAGGTAGGGGGTGGTATAGGTTTGTCGGTGTTTTTCATGAACACCCTGTATAGGGGTCATTCCGAATCAAGTGGCCCGAAATGTTGTAGACCATCCGGGATTTTGGTGAAAATAATCTCAGCTGTACATACATATGCCGTAACACTGCATATCCAGTTTCAGACATATTGCGAAATGTCATGGGGAGGGGCCGGGGCTCTCCTGAAATTTTCAAAAGGGCTGGAGAATATTATTTCCATTAGTGGAAGTGGTCAAAAAGCAATAAACATATACAGTAAAACTTCCCTAAGTGGAAGTTTTCTATAAGTCGAAGAAAATGATGAGCTTGGTTGGTCACAATGTAAAATAATAGAAAATAAACTTCCCTAACTCGAATTTCTATAACTCGAAGTTCTCCATAACACGAATTGCAGGCAGGGCCTTACGATGGGATATCAATGCATTTTCAGTCTCCCTAAGTCCAAGTTCATGTTGGCGGGTACGGAACATTTTCTCATTTCCCAGCCGAGAGTAGGCCACATGGACAGAAAGGCTCAATTGTAATGTATTGGAACACAATCTAATGAAACAATGCATTTCTTTCAGGTGTTGGTGTTGGCTGCCTAGGAAAATGTGACAGTTCTCCTTGTCTTAACAATGGAACATGCACTGAAGGATATGACAAGTACACGTGTGACTGTAGGTGGAGTGCTTTTAAGGGCCCAATCTGTGCTGATGGTAAGTATCAGAAAGCTGAGACAGGAGTAATATACAGGGTCATCGAAAAAGAACGTCCCAATTTTAAAACCCTATAACTCGTAAAACTTGTACATATTTAGGGGTCGTGCAAATACCACGTGACCGATTTTAGACCACTATTTGATTTCCCTTCCCCATGATCAACTGTGGTATCCATTGGAAACCCCCCCACTCCCCCACCCCGGTTTTTTTATGTGGTTTTTTTAAATGTCAATGTTATCAGAAAAAACGCAATCGAAAATGATAGCTCCTCAACTAAACCGTTAAGGCACGTAAAAAACATGGCTCCCCATGGTTTTGGTGTCGCTGATTTCGAATTTCTGGTTATTTTGAACCTGGACATACAGGGTGCACCAAAAAGTCGCAATGGAATTGAGGAACTTCTAGAATAAACGCTATAGGTAGAGGAAAATAACATTTCCTAATGCTATCGCGGTCACTGATTTTCATTTTCAGGTCATTTTGAACCAATACCTACAGGGTGTACCAAAAACAGTCAAATTTAGTCTCAAAACTGGTCTCGCGTGGGTTGACGCATTATTGCATAACACCGTCCAGGTCCAATATTATCAAAATAATACAGTAGGTACCTGTTTTACACCCCTCCATTTTACGCCGTTCTACATTAACGCCGGTTTGAAAATGACATCATAAAATTTTTAAATTGAAAAATTGTGATAACGTGGAAATTATGATAGCTTGCTGGTTGTGAAGTGGCCAAGAAGGATTTCCCATGCGGGAAGTACCCGTTTTACGCCGTTTCGCATTAACCCCGGTTTTAAAATTACATATTTGAAAATTTTGTATCAGATTTTTTTTTAAAAAAATAATTTGATGATAACACAATCTGAACATGAAGGCATCACTTCAACACTTCTGATGAGACCAAACACACGAACGTATCTACCTGCTCTTCTTTCCTTTTGTATTTCCTGGTGCCTTGTGGCAGGTTCTATCGATATGCACTGTACAGTACTGCATTGTTCGGTATTGTTGATCTCGGCACTCCCCGAAGTACTCCAACCGTTAATTGTTACAATACCCTACGTGTCAAGGGGGTAATCACTCGACTGAAAAGTGTACACTGGAGTGCCAAATTCAAGGAGTACCACGGAGTAATAAAGAGTGAGGTGCCTGAGGAGTACCAGGGAGTACCACTCGCAGGTGTACACCGGAGTACCGAAGTAATTACCCCCTTGCTACGTGCACTGCAATAATAATTATTCTTGCCAACCTGCCCGTTGTTCTATTATTGTTTTCATTGTTGAATAATTATGCAATGTTGATTATTGTAGAACGTGAGTGAGAGAGGCAGATCCATCATTTGGGCTTGTTGACAGCCAGGGTTGCTAGGCAATTGCTTAATCTGCTGAAAACCCCCCCTTAGACTCAAAAAAGTTCGGGTTTGGGACTTTTCTCGGGGTCAGTGATATGTAAGAAATTTGAGCGCTCTCTGTACCCGGGAAGTGGCTTAATTAGGCGTGACATACATTAATTCATACATATGTACAAATATTGAGCTTTATATTTATTATTATTTTTTTTTTTAATTTTATTGTACCCCGTTGGGAGTTGATTTCCATTAGGGGGGTGGAATTACCACCATTTGGGTGGAACTGGTGTACTGTGTGATAGTACTTAGTGTGTTCCAAGGGTAGGTAGGAGGGGATGTGCAAAGTGCGTGTGCACAGACGTTGTATTTGCCGTTTTGTGAACTCCCCCGGGTGGCTTATGTGCAAGGATCGCCACCCGAAACGAAGCCAGAGACGGTCTCACTCTGCACGAAAGAAGGTGGGACCCCGGGTGGGGATTGAACCCGGGACCTTAACTTCCGTGGGCGCACGCGTTACCACGGCGCCACTCCGTCTCCCTAATTGAGCTTTATATATATGGGGATTGAAAGATAAATTCACTTTGTATGCGATACTTTCTTTCGGATATTTCCCTTATTTCTTACCATTTTCCGTTTCTCCCTTTTACCAAAATTTCCCTTAATCTACCACCGCTGCTTTCCGTAGCCACCAAAAGACTGCTCCCTGCACCCTATCACTTCGGACGTGGCCCCCTGTGTTTAACCGTTTTACCTCAGAGGAAAAGCACGGACATTTTTGGTTCATCACCAGTGGGTGAGAACTGGGAAGGGGGTCTGCATACCACCCTCCGCCCGGATGCTCAAACCATACCCGTTCCACCCTTGGACCTTGAACTCCCCTACCCATAAACCAGTCTAATTTGATCCCTGTCTGGAGCGACTCTGTGAAGTGGGCAATTATGCCCAAAAATAACACAGGAACACAAATTAATTTTGGTAGCAGACTAACATTTAGCAGCACGAAACTTAGCGGAAGCTAATCAGGCCACTAACTGTTTGAAAAGTTAGCGAAAGCACTAAACAGCTAACCAAAAAGTTAGTTCCATGATTAGCGGATTAGCGACGCTAATGCCCACCACTGAAGAAAACCTATGTGAACATAGTACTCCGGACGTTAAGGTATTCAACCGTGCATTTGGTGAAAAACTTAACGTCCGGACTATAGGGAGAATTCTTTCCACACAATGGGCGACACGGTGGTGTAGTGGTTAACCCTGGAACCGTGACATGGGGTATTTTAGGACCCCAAAGGAATTAAAATGCATTAAAATTACAATTTCAATTAACTGTTTGCAATTTTTTTAAAGTACCGTATTTACTCGCATATAAGACGCACTTTTTTTCTGATTTTTGTAGCTCAAAAAGTAGGGTGCGTCTTATACGGCAGGGCACAACGGGTGAAACTCGTGAGAAATCGTGAAAATCGTTTATTGAAAAATTTAAGCTTGTCTGTTTGATGTCCTGTCAGCACAGTTGATCACTTTCCTCTTGAAATCGGCACGGTATACGACCTGCGTTTCTCCTTCACTTCCATTGATATGCTCTCCCCGTCCCCACACGTGCACAATTCCGGTGTGACCTTGCCACCTATACGTTTCAGATGCGTAGCATTGTCCCAATTTCCACTTCCCCCCCCACCCCCCCCCCNATTCTAATGGATTCCGCACGCACATGCATTGCGAGGCCAGTTCCCAAACTACGGCATTAAATCTGGGTGCGTCTTATATGAGTCAACAACCGATTTTCCACGATTTTTCGCCTCAAAACTGGGGTGCGTCTTATACGCGTGTGCGTCTTATATGCGAGTAAATATGGTATATAACAGGAATTGCATGTTTATTTTGAATTAGCGAACATTTTAGGCATTGGTCAAAGAATGATTGCATATCCCTATTAATATAACGCTGAAGTAGTCAACTGCTGGAGGCTGTAAAGTCATTGTATGAAGAGAGTAGAGCTTGTGTTAGAACTAGTGGGGGTTTCTCTGACTGGTTTAACATTAGTGTTGGGGTTAAACAGGGTTGTGTCATGTCTCCCTGGTTATTTAGCTTGTACTTAGATGCATGTGTAAGGGAAGCTATGGTTGAAGGTGTAGGAGTGCAGTTTGGTGAGGAGATAGTTAGTCACTTGCTGTATGCAGATGAGCAATTCCACGAAAAAGTAAACACCTGTGACAAAAATTGAAAATTACTTAGGGGCATTGAGTGATACATCGTTGGAATCAGAAAGAACTAAATTTTCGGAATCTGAAATTAATTTTGACATGGAACCTGAACTGGTAAAATTAATCGCACTTGAATGTGTGACATTCTGAATGTGAAGTTATGCATGAAATCACGTGAATTTTGACAGGCTTAAATGGGACCTTTCAAAAATATTATTTTCTTCACTTCTCTTTGTACGGGGCTCAAGTTGGGGATAATATGACCGCGATCCATGGCGGATAAGGATCACAGTTATTCAACATTAATTGGTTGACCTTCGCATCAGAAGTGGACTGCTCGGTGTGTGGGGTGCAACGAAATAGATATAAAAGTTTATGCCATTGAGTGGGTTTTAGGGCAGGGGTGCTAGTTTTCAATATTCATTGACTGGACATGGTGAGAAATGTCTCATGTGAATTGGAAGCCATAGCATGCCACTGTTTCCTGCCAGTATTGAGAAGAAAGTTGTTATAGGGTGCAACGTTGCACCCCTCACGTGGCACGGGTATGGGGTGCAACATATGCTGGTTTCCCATTTAAATGAAATAGAGTGGTACAGAGGCAGACGAGCCAGGTTGAGGTTATGGGCTTCAACTTGGCGCCTGTTTAACGTATGATAAACCATGTGAAGTGATCAAAATGTGTGTATTTAATTCCACTTTATGGTAAAGCACTTAAAATTGTAAATTTTAGCTAAGTGAGAGGTTGACATGAGAAGAACCATTTATTTTAATCAGGCACCAGGTTGAAGTCTGCAACCTCAACCTGGCTTGTCCTCCTCTGTACATATTGGTATATAATGCTGAAAATATATTGTCTGTACATCTAGACAGCAATATTATATACTGTATGCATGGGTTAGGGGATTTTGTGCACCTCAATCAGTGATGGGCAATAAATACTTGAATGTAATTAAATACTAAATACTAAACACTGCATAAAAATGTAATTAAAGGCTAAATGCTAAATACTGCATAAGAAAGTAATTACATACATGTACTAAATACTAAATACATCAAAAGTATTGACATACTTTTGGAAATGCATTTCAAATACATTTTTTGGTTAATGTGCGGCTAATTTCTTACCATCATTCTTTGGATAAAGATAAGAAAACATAACAGATTTCTACCTTTATATCAATTCTTTCATTAGGTTTCAGAATTATATATGCCAATATAAATTAAAAGGGAGTCAGGGAAAGTATTTATAATATGTATTTAAATACTTCTGTATTTAAATACTCAGAAATGTATTGAATTACGGTATTTAAATACAGGAGAACCAATGTAGTTATAAATACATATCGGTGAGAACCAACAAACCAAAAATTATTTAAATACATTTGTATTTAAATACTGCCCGTCTCTGACCTCAATGTATTGCATATACAGATGAATAACATGTCCATTATTGCAGTGTATGTGGTATTTTGTGCAGTTCTCTATGTCCAAATTCGCACGTGATGGGGTGCAACGTTTCTCATGTTTGGGGTGCAACGACTTTGGCTGACTGTCATGTAATGGCCATTGGTCATAAGAGCAAAATGCATTCATAGAAAGGTAGCCTGAAAGGGACACTCCACTCAAAATACAAGTTGGATTCTAAAAATCGGGCAGAAAATCCTGATTCCGAGGGTATAAGCAGTTTTCCTGAGAGACGAACGG
>JYFJ02005811.1:0-22920 GCA_000934665.2 Catajapyx aquilonaris
CTCCCCGAAACCCCGGAATATTTTAGGAAAATTTGCACATTTTATTTACGTTCCAAATATTTTACATAGAAAATAATGAGATGAAATCTGTCCCATAAAATACTTCATTTTCTGCGATGTGCCAACTTGTACAAAAATGGAAAAACTAATCATCGATTCTGGATATCACTATCACCTGCTATCACTGATGCTTGTGCCACCATTTTCTTTACTAGAATCAGCTTCTACTGCAGTAGGAGTGCTGCAGGGTTTTTAAAATGAGTTTTAAAATGACTTCAACCATTAAAACAATTATTTTTTTCACATAATGTTTAATACATGGAGTTAGACTACCAGTTGTACATACTATTATTTTCCGAAGCATATTTTTGTGATATTCCCAACGAGTTTGTTGGGTAATTTGCCAGTTGTAATTATTATCTTGCATTTGCTGCATTTTTTCAGCATTTTCCTCTAAAGCAAATACCTGGTAAATGCCAATAAACTGGATGAATGTAATTTTTTGACAACTAAATTTTGAGAATGTTGATGAAAGGAAACCAAGCAGCAAGCAAACCAGTTGAAATTATCAACTGTTTTTTGCTGATGAAAGTCACAATATGATTTGGCATGAAAACACTGATACTAAGGTACACTGTAATTCATGTACCGGCTCGGGTACCGGCTCGGAGCCGGTATTTCGCGATCACAAAATACCGCCTGGGTACTGGCTGATGTCCTGGCAATGTCCTGGCTGATGTCCTAGCTAGCAACCGGTACATGTTGTAACCATCCACTTAGAGCAAAAAAGATGAAATATCAATAGGGTACACTATTTTCGATATGTGACATCCCATCATCCAAGTACAGGCGCTTTTCATAAAACACTTAAGGTGCGTTTACATGTGAGCGATTTGACGAGCGAAGTCTTCACCGAGCAGTAACATTCTGAGTAACCCAAATAACCAGTATTGTTTGATGCTAAAATCGATCGTTACTTTCACCTCAAACAATATTGGTTACTTCGCTCTGCTTGTCAAATTGCTCACATGTAAAAGCATCTTTAGGGTAGGCTTTTTAGCCAGTGAAAAATATCTAAGTATCTCAAAAGATTCTACCAAATCACTACAATATGGAGTCTTTTGTCCTAGACATTTACAAAACACTCCCACTGAAAACACTGTTGATGTAGTCCTTGGATGGAGTCCTTCGTGGAATGCTCCACAAAAAAGCCAGAATCAAATTTAGTGTAGTTCATTTTCTTCAATTTATT
The DNA here is from genome assembly GCA_000934665.2 of Catajapyx aquilonaris. Lineage (NCBI taxonomy): Eukaryota > Metazoa > Arthropoda > Diplura > Dicellurata > Japygidae > Catajapyx > Catajapyx aquilonaris. The sequence goes on from JYFJ02005811.1 coordinate 1,253, forward strand.
ATTTTATGGTATGAATATTAATAATTTGACATTTCTGAACAGTGGGATATAAAACAACTTGAGTGCATAAAAAGTCCACAAAATTGTGAAAAGAGTAAACATGTTTGGAGAAAAACCCATTTTTCCCAAGAGAGTGGTCTTTTCCCGGAAAAAAACCCTTTTTTTCCGGCAGTCAAAATTTCCAGTTTTTTTTACAACACTAGTTGGGACTAGTTAGGAACATGAAATTAATATATTGTTGTTTGGCAAATTGTTCCAAAGAAAGACAGAAATGAATTTTTCATAGTTAGAAAAATGAGTGGTTTGTTTGAAATCTGAGTCATGGGCTCATTGGGGGAGGGGGGGGGGGTGTCCCTTATCCAGTGGATTCGCCCCTGGTTACTCTATCTCACTATAAGTGGTACCAGCCACAAGTTTGAACCATGCCAAGAGATCCCGGCTAGCAACGTTCACACACCATATTTTTAAATGTCAATAAAGAATGTGCAACACGAAAAAAAATGCTTTCGTACTTGACAAAACTGACTTGTGAAACAAAAAACATCAATAAAACAGAAAACTTATAAAGACAGAATGGTTAAATTAAAATTCAATTGAAATTACAGACATTACACTGTAGAACGTAACACAACGTAATAAATCACAAAATGTGAGGCACCCACAGTCTAAGTAAACTGACCAGCTAAATTAATGAAATAAACCAAGGCCATTTATGCAGCGGCAATGCACTCAAATCCATGACATAAAAGAACATGCACACCTTGCCTGAATAGTCAAAAATGGAATTTGGGAATTTTCAGAAACAAATGTTCACCTCTGTCCCCTCGTACAGGGGTCACAAGGTCATTTCGAGCAGGGAACTTTGGGTGCGTTTTTCATCCCCTGGGGTGGACTAACAATGCACCAAACTTCAAGAAAATCTGTCAGTGGCACTTGCAATGGTGTCACTCGTCATCAGCCTAACCTCTGTGTAATGCAATAATCGTTTTGCATACCAACTTCTCATCAAGGGGTATCGGAGAATGCATTTCTGGAACCTTCCACTCTTTCAATTTTCCATGGTTGCTTGAGGCCATCTACATGAAATTGAAAATTTGAAAAAGTAGGAGGTTCTGTTGACTAACCGTTGGTAGCAAAACGATTGTGTCACACAATGGTTAGGCTGAGTCCCCTACACGGCTACACTTAAATGATGGCTAGCACTAATTGGTCATTGAATCGGTTGGAGAAACCAGGCACCTGACGGTTAATCTGAGGTGCCACCAATTTCCTTGGACCCGGTGGTTTTGCCCCAGGATGCGACATCCCTTCCCTCCCTCCCTGGTCCTATACCCTCACCTGCTTCCCGTTGAAGATAAGACGTTGCAAGTCCGTAGGAATGCTCAGCTTCTTCTGGACCAGCCTTCGTAAGTCCTCAACGGTGGTGAGCCTGGACAGATTGCACAGCTTGGAGCTGACCAGCATGGTGTTCTTCCCATCGGCGGTGCGCACATTCAGGTAGTTCATCTTGCCCTGGGTATGGGACGTGCGGTCCGTCGGCTCGCACCGAAGCGGCAGAGCTCGACTTGCCCTAGCCCTACGCACTCTGAAGCCAACTTCCCAACTGGCCAAGTCTGCCGCCAACAAAGCCATGTCATAATCGGCAACAGGTGGCGGCACAGGTGGCAACGCTGTAGTGGGAGTGGTTCCAAATAACGGCTTTATTTCAGTAGCGTAGCTGTGATATGAAAGACGTTCTCCACTTGTGATATGTCAAGCTGCTGGCTTCAGAAAGCCACCAATTTTAATGCCAAACCTCCTAGTTATACCAATAGTCCAATACAGTCTGTGATCAAAACTACTTTTTCCTCAAACAAATCCCCGATAATGGTGCCGATTAGAACCTAATATTGAGTAGCTATATGGAGCATGACCATAGCACTACTCGCACCGCCTTGTAGCCATTGGTAAAGTATATTGCGTGTTATTATGGAAACAACTGATCAGTGATCAATAATAATCAATCATGGAAATCCGTTGCCGGCATCCCGGCACTGGTCCAGAACGGGTCCGGCATTGAAATGGGACAAGCATGAATGCCATGGACAAACAAACAAACAAACAAACTTTCCATTATATACCGTATCGGTACCGTAATTTATGTAAGATGTAAGATTTATTTATTTATTTATATTTTGGAGTTGTTTCAACTAGCTGTAGTCGGCCAGTGATCAGTCTGGGTCAGACGATCATGCAGACGATGATGAACTGCTTTTGTTTCTTCAGTTTTGATGTGGCGCCTTGAAGGTTGAGAAGATCCAGGAAGTTCGAGTCTAGCCACCTGGAGTTTCTGATGCAACTTAATTGGGTGCACATGTGTATGCCTGAGTAGGTGGTGGTAGGATGGTTCCCAAGCCCCTCACCGCCTTTGATAAGGACGCCCTCCTTTGTGTGAGGTACAGTACACGCGCACACACACACACACACACACACACACACACACACACACACACACACACACACACACACATATATATATATATATATATAATGTAGTGGATTTCAGCTACATGTCGAGTGATTTTTAGAGGCGGATTGTCTTTGACTTTTTTATTATTTCCGATTACGTGTTTGTCCTGTATTCACTCATATCTAGCAGTCTATGATTTAATTATTCGAACACCAGTGACTCAACATGAGATATAATAACCCCAGTACGCCTGTACAGCAATTTTGGTCCAAATCTGTTCTTAGATGCCAGCTAGAGACCAACAAGAGACGATTCCATTATGTAGAGGTGACCTGTGACCAACTGATCCTGCTGCCCGCCTTTGTGTTGGTGTTAGCTGTATCCTGTATGGCTATTGGGTGACCGCAACAGTACCGTATAATTGAATGCAGTGTATGAACAATTAAATAATAATTTTCATTTCACATTAATTTTTATAAAACCATTTTTAAGTTGTGCCCGGTTGTCATTTTTCCACTTGAGACAGTTTTCTCCGCGATATTTTTACCTGTGAAGATTTTATTATATTATAATATACATAATAAACACCTCTAGCCTACTGTTAGCATTCTTCAGATGTTTTGCAGCATCGGTTTTGATCTGGCATCGGCGCCTTGTGGGTGGACATAGCAGGAAGTTTGAGGCGAGCTACCTGGGGTTGCGACAAGGGTTGCGAAAGCCACTTAATTGGGTCAACATAATTATGTGTGGGAGGGGGTCCTATAGTCGGCGCCCAGAAAGAAAAAAAAACTGCAATGGATTTCGTGTGATTTCGCAGTGGAGATGTCAGATACGCAAAAGGAACCCTTAATACGATTCCATATCCACGATTTTTTTAAAAAATCCCATTTTGCATCTGTACAGCACTGTACTTGACATTTCTTCCATGAGCGAACGAGGACTGCATGACCCGGCTTGACCCTAACAGAAAATTTGGGAAAACCTTGGGGAAAACGCACGTGTCTGTGACTCAGTGCAGACTTTTCCAGTGCTGCTTTGTTTTTGTCGACATCTGGCTGCCAGAGCATCCTGGTATGGCTGTTTCCCACCGCGCGGCTTTGTCCTTGAACAGGATGGATGGTTGTAGTGAGATGCGCACGTGTGCTGGATTTCAGCTCTATCGACTGTTGAGTGATTTCTGTATAGATCATTAATTAAAATGTGAACTTTACTGGGAGCTGAATGGATAAATAAATTGCATGGCAGTTTAACCCTGGGAATTACATCAGGGAAGTTGTGACATCAAGAAATTAGGTCTAACTACATTACGGGCTCCGTATCTGCCACGCGCGACTCTGGAGAAGAACAGAACCGCGATTCTTCTCATTACATATAGAGAAAATGGGTAGGGAGGTGACGTCTCTTTTTATTTCGGGGGGTGCTGGGATACTTGAGCCGGGCTAGAATTTTCTGGAGACGTGAAGAAGGGTGCCAAGAACCCGAATGAAATATTGGCTCCGTATCTGCCACGCTTGAGTGTTGACAATTATTAATAATTATTCCTGCAAAATGTACAATATTAATGTTCGTGGGGATATATTTATAATTTAAAGACATTCCCCGCTTCCGGGTACTACTGGAGAACTGATTACGACGTTCTATATGCAAATATATACACATATTACGTCACTAATTAGCATTAAAAACAGCAGTTGGCACCCCTGCTGATCAGGTGAAGTTGCAGCTAGAAGATGCAGATAGGATCACCGGGGTCTACACAAGTTGATTTGTGACACTAGTGACAGGGATATCCTAACTGTAAAACTCCTTTTAAAAACGGGTCGCTCTGCTCAAAAGATGCACCAACTCCTGACCTCGAGCCAAAAATGCTCAGACTTATAATATGCCATTCAGTGTGTATGTCGCCGACTATTAGACGAAGACCATGGATGCAGAATAACCGGAGCAATTATTAAATTCGTCTAATAGTCAGCAAACCACAATACCGTATAGCCCAACTGGAAATTTTCAAGTTGGGCTACGATATCGTGGTTTGATATTTGAATATTGAATTACCCCTTGTGGTAACCGAAGCAGTAGTGGTGGAGTGGATAAGGTGTCCGACTGCTAATCGGGAGGTCCTGGGTTCGAATCCCGGAGGCCGGCGACCTTGGCCATGGTTTTCTGTGGTTTCCCATGGTCCTCGCAGGACAATTCCGGGGTCGTTACCGTAATTATAGGCCACAGCCGCTTCCTTCCTTCCCTATCCCTGCTTAATTCCGATGAAAAGGTAGTAAAAAAATGGAAGAGTTCCAGACAAAAAATTGGGAGTAATCCCCCCCTAGAAAAGCCCGGTTGGCTGATAATGGGGTATCAAATTATTATTATTATTATTATTATTATTATTATTATTATTATTATTATTATTACCCCTTGTGGTATAAATTATTATTTTTCCAACAGTGAAATCTATGGCAGAACACTATTCTTGCTGTAGCCTATAGCACATATAGGAAGGATTGTTACGCAGGGACTAACACAATTTCGACTAAAATGTGACTGCAAATCAGCACTTCAAGTGTATTATTTCTCCATGGTTGCTAACCGGCTATACGACAATTTGAGAATAGCATGCAATAATCAGGATCAAGATTCAAGATGTCACTGGTTTTATTTTCGGTCAGTCTAGTTGTTCGCCACAGGGCACGTGTTGGGCACTATTTTCGGCAGGGCGGAACCTCACAATCAACAGGTGGAAAATACCAAAAAGCCGAAGATTATCGTGTCCTTCCAGGAAGTCTGCAGGTAGTCCATTGAAAACGAAAAGGCCCCCCTAGCAACAAGTCCTAAGCCTTGAATTTGAAAGCCCAGACGCTACTTCCATTGAGTTCCATGCCTTGGGGTGGCTTTGGTCCTTTGGTGGCTTATGACTACTAGCCTTTGTGTGTCAGAATCCGCCGAAGAGTCGCTTTCTCCACAGATGAACCTCCAAAGGCCACCATCAAAATTTATTGGAGGGGTCAGGCTCGTCCTTTTGGGGCCTCCAGGCCAGCCGATGGTCACTGACGGGTCATCTCCGGTGACAGCTTCCTTTCGAGCGTGACCGACCGAATTAGGTTTCAAAACACACAAGTTTTGGCATCTGGGCAGAGCACAATGATCTAGCCCTGTTTTTCTTGTTATTTTCAGGGGAAGGTCCAAATTCGAGGCCACAATCGAGCCTGTCTGTGTGTGTGTGTGTGTTGGGGGGTCACGGGGGTCACGCTCAATTTCGGGCTAGGATGGCGTCGTAGATAGACTGCTGACGTCATTATATTGCAGGTGGTCCTGAAAGTGGTCCCAGAGTTAATCCCTTCAAAACTGGACTGGCAACTTCCAATAAATAATATATTTCTCAAATGCAATAGTAGGAAATGATGGCGAGATCACAAAGAAAAGCAAATAATTGTTGAGAGCTTGATTTGCCACTACATGCAGAAAAGGTAATTGCCGAAGGGGCGGCCATAACTTTCAGTATAATATTTTTAAAATAAAATAACATTAAATAAGCGGTTCTCAAACTGTGGGGCGCGCCCCCCTGGGCGGGGGGGGGGGGGGGGNGGGGGGGGATCCAAAAATTATGTGACTCGAAACAGAAAAAAAGTTGCACTTATTAGGTAAGAACTACTTCTCAGGGCTTATTACTGTAGCGTTACAGTTCTATACAATTTGTGCAGTTCTAAAAGCCAAATGTGCAGTTCTGAATAAGGATTCGTACAGACAAGTCTGTTATATCCGGATTCAACTGTGCTTGGACATTGGCACTGCTGGAAATATGAAGGGACCGATCTTTCTATTTGCTTATATCCGATGTGCTTACAGTATATAGGAGGATTCCACTGTACTTTGTCAGTTATTACATTCACCTAAGATTGTGTGACCTTGAACACACAAAAAATTGCGCCTGCGGCGGGGTTATGGGAGGGGGTGTATCTCAAGTGCCTACTGAAGGGCGGCCGGGGGGTGGGTGGGGTAAATCCGGCGCTGGATGTGTACATGAATTTTTTGTAATTTTTGGTAACGAACCAAAGCTTTCGGATGACTCTGGTTAGTTACTGAAACTGAAGCACACAGAGATCACCCTCCGACAATTTAAGCACACCAATCGAAAGAGGACATCAAGCTGCATCCAACAGACACACTTGAGAAGTGATCGAATGAATGGCAATGCTTACAGAGGCGCCAAAAGCCGCGCGTGTCCCCAGACACCAAAAGGCCTTTGGCGCGCACAGTTGAACGTATGAGCAGCTGGTGCCAAAGAACAGCAACACTGGCCAATTTTAAGGTTGGCAATGTTTAGTAGAGACGTTGAGCATCCGATTGGTGTGATCAAGTGCGGTATTCAACGAAAAAAATAATCGTCGCTTCATGTCCGCTCTATCGCAAAAATGTCGCCATTGCTTTATTTAGCCTTTGTCGGCCTGCAGCACATGCCGCTTGGCCGACCCTCCTCCTCCTCCACATGATTACATTTGCATTTTACATAATTCCATTTACATTTACATACTTCCATTCTCACTCAACCCCTCCCCCTGTCTCTCCAAAATATATTGTATCCCTCCTCTTTTTTCACCATCCCGTACAAATACTTACACAGAGAACCCTGTTTTTTTTACATTCTTTACAACCAAACACAGATACTTATGATATTGGTTTACAACAGGGGGGGGGGGGGGNATACAGGAACATATCAAGGCGCAAAGACAGAAGGCATAGAGAGGGTTGCACAGGATCACCTTGCATTCATATGTATACAGGGTGCTCAAAAACTCGCGGAAAGTCGCCAGGTAGCCTGATAGGACTCTTGCATAGTTTTTGCGTACGACGCCTTCAAGATTTCGGCAGTTTCATGACGTCACATCCGCCTTGAGGCCCCCATTGCGTCATCATATATGTTGTTGTGGCTGTTGCCATTGGCACTGATTATTGTTGCGAATATTGTCAACTGTGATTGTTGAGAAATAAACAACGATTTCAGTCTGGCAATTGTCGACTGGCCACAAATACAAGCTGAAATCGTTGTTTATTTCTCAACAATCACAGTTGACAATATTCGCACCAATAATCAGTGCCAATGGCAACAGCCACAACAACACGTATGATGACGCAATGGGGGCCTCAAGGCGGATGTGACGTCATGAAACTGCCGAAATCTTGAAGGCGTCGTACGCAAAAACTATGCAAGTGAGCCCAAAACTACTTCCACATCCCTATATTAGTTTTGCGAGTCCTATCAGGCTACCTGGCGACTTTCCGCGAGTTTTTGAGCACCCTGTGTACAGTATACTGCACATCCTGTTCCAATTGAGGTAGGCCTATAGTAAAACTTCTATAAGCCGAACTTCCCTAAGTCAAAGTTCTCTATAAGTCGAAGAAAATGATGAGCTTGGTTGGTCACAATGTAAAATAATAGGAAATATACTTCCCTAATTCGAATTTCTATAACTCGAAGTGCTGGCAGGGCCTTACTATGGCATTTTCAGTCTCCCTAAGTTGAAGTTCATGTTGGCGAGTACGGAAAATTTTCGCATTTCCCAGCCGAAGGGTCGAGAGTAGGCCACATGTACAGAAAGGCTGAATTTCCTGATATCCGTCTACCAGACATACCGAAAGAAGTGTTTGACTCGATTGTGAAAATAATTGAATCCTTCAATCTAAGAGTACGCAAATGTCCATAACGGAGATATTTTTTTTTTACAACAAAACAACGAGGAACATTGTAAGTCTGATAGTGACAGTAATTTTAAGTTTTGAACACCTTTCGCGAACATGGAGCGTCGTGTTCAGACCTGCTTGGACGTAAACGGGGGCCACTTTCAGCATCTTCTATGACAAGATGCACAGACCAAGGTATGTACCCGTAAAATTTCATCGCCCTACATCAAGTGGTTTACCAGTTGTGCGCCATTTTCCCGGTTCGGGAGGTAGTGGGACACCCTGTAGTATCTGAAAAATATTTCGCGTCTGATAGTCCTATAATAAAATGTATGTTGTTGTGGTTGCTGGATCATCTCGGATTTTGGGGAAAGAAATCACAGCTGTATACACACCCCTATGCCCTAACGCTAAAATAATATCAAGTTTCAGCCATATTCCGCAATGCCCTGGGGAGGGTCCGCTCCCGAAATTTTGGAAGAGGCTACTAGAAATGAGCCTTTTCTGGAGAATTTTTTCGGTTAGTGAAAATGGCCAAAACGTAAGAAACATACACATCCGATGAGAAGCTTGCTGACTGATGCTGAGTGGTCTCTGGCTCTATATGCAATCCTGTTCGGAATGTCAGCGGTCGTCTCTGATTCTTGACCTCTGGTGACTGGGCCACTCGAAGGAAAGCAATCAAAGCATTGGTATAGTCTATATAGCAGGGCTATTCAACTATATTACAAGGTCCAGGACTTACCTTTCCGAGGCATAAAAAAAATGAATAAAAAATGAAAAAAAAAAACACAACACTTCAGTGAGAAAAGTTGAATATTTCGTCCGCAACCAACTTCGCGAAAAGATAGTAGTCCCATTCAGCAAGTAGACTACTCGCTTAGCCGCTTTACGCCGTTAATTGGTTCCAGCAAAATGCGGCGTAAAGTGAATAGGCGTAAAACGAGACGAAATTATAATGTAAGGTTCCAAAATTTCCAAAAATTTCCCATAGGTAGTACTAATATTGCAGGTGCCTTGTGGGAGGTTCTGTCGATATGAACCTGCCACAAGGCACCTGCAAGGCACCAGGAAAAACAAAAGAAGAGCCTGTACGGTTGTGTGTTTGGACTCAGAAGTGTTGCAGTGATGTGTGTATGTTTAGATTGTGTTGTCATCTTCAAATTTCTCAAAAAACCTCGATAAAAAATTTCAAATCTAATTTTTAACCCGGCGGTTAATGTCAACTGCGTACTTCCTGTACGGGTACTTCTTGTACAATCTTATCTCATTGACATTCTCAACTCTGCTAAACTGTATGCTACGTACTCGTATATTGGGCGAAATCAAATTACTTGCTTACTACTGGATCATCTGGGCTTCCCCCATCCCTAATTTGCTGCACCTGTGTCTCACCCCCAAGTCACTGACCTTATCGGGAGCACGTGCATTGAGAAAGTTCGCTGTCCATCATTTTCTTTGCCTATTTGTGGTCTATTTCTAGCTCCTAGGCCGGACTCCCCACGGGGACTCCCTTCCAATGCCTGAGGGCAGAGGTAGTCTTTCCAAATAGTCCGGGCAGATTTGGTCAAAAAATCAGTTCCGCTCATATTGCGTGTTAATTTTGATCTGTTTGTTGGAAGTTGTTAAGCATAATGAGAAGTTTCAAAATCGACTTGTCGCCATTTCCCACCCGCCATATTACGGCCGCCATCTTGGAAAAATGGCGGAAAAAACAGGGTTTTCTGTTTTATCTTTTTAACCGTTCATTTTCTGAAAAATAATTAGACATTAAACATGACGGTAATTATATGTTTCATCGAAGAGTACTCTATCAATATTATGATAACTGTAACCGTTCAGCCAGAATCGAGCGGACAATGTCCATTACTACCTTCGCCTGGATTAGCGCGGGAAGAATTGTTCAAAAATTCCGTGCCGCTGTAATTTTAATGATAATTAAACCCTTTGATGTCGGAGTTTTTTCCCCCTTTTCCGAAAATTTTATGACCTCCCCGATTTTCTTGAAATTCGGTGCATTGGTAGCCCACCCCAAGGGATGAAAAACGCACCTATAGTTACCTGATCAAAATGACCTCGTGACCCAATTTTGAGGGGGGCAGAGGTCAAATTTCGACCTCACCGGATTTTCTTCAAATTCGGTGTATTGGTAGCCCACACCAAGGGATGAAAAATGCACCTATAGTTACCTGATCAAAATGACCTCGTGACCCAATTCTGATGAGGGCAGAGGTCAAATTCCAACCTCACCGATTTTCTTGAAATTCGGGGGTTATACCAAGGTTATACACACTTACATTTTTTGCGTACACGTACTACCCGCCTTAGTGAATCACAAGGGAGACTTTGCAAGTGCCAGTCACAAATTTTCTTGAAATTCGGCGCATTGACAAAGGTCCCCTCCAATATGGGTCACAGGGTCATGTCGAGCAGGGAACTATAGGTGGGTTTGTCATCCCTTGGGGTGGGCTACCAATGCACCGAATTTCAAGAAAATCGGTGAGGTCGAAATTATATGATTTGACCTCTGCCCCCTCAAAATTGGGTCACTTGGTCATTTTGATCAGGTAACTATAGGTGCGTTTTTCATCCCTTGGTGTGGGCTACCAATGCACCGAATTTGAAAAAAATCCGGTGAGGTCGAAATTTGACCTCTGCCCCCCTCAAAATTGGGTCACAGGGTCATGTCGAGCAGGGAACTATAGGTGGGTCTGTCATCCCTTGGTGTGGGCTACCAATGCACCGAATTTCAAGAAAATCGGTGAGGTCGAAATTTTATGATTTGACCTCTGCCCCCTCAAAATTGGGTCACGAGGTCAATTTGATCATGTAACTATAGGTGCGTTTTTCATCCCTTGGGGTGGGCTACCAATGCACCGAATTTCAAGAAAATAGGTGAGGTTGAAATTTTTTGCGTTGAAAAATGACCCAAGTTGGCAGGGCAAATCTCCGGACATCATATGATGGCCGTAGGCAGCAAAGGGTTAAGAGGCGTCGGACTTTTTAAAAGTGGTACAATATGTGTTTTACGAGACGTTAAATTTTAAAGGGGCCATTTTTGTGCATTCCAGAGCGTGCTGTTCATTATTTAATTGGCGCTAGGGATGTCACAATTTAATGATTATAGTGCCTTTGTCTTGGTCAATGTAATATGGAAATTATGGTAAAGAGACCTTTGGCAATATGATCACACCGCACTATAGGGTTGTGCTCAGTAATCTTTGGACCACTGCACTGGCCAAAAACTAATATGCATACATAAATTTTTATACCTGTTGAAGGACTTCAGTTTGACTTTTTTAATTTCATTTTCTTATTCTTCACAATTATCACAACGCAATGACCTGAAGTATCAAGATATATATGACCATGGAGACGGGAATGGGCTGGAAGGGCTCAGAAACGTACAGCACGTGGACGTAGCACGTGGCCACAGGTCATCAAAATATGTCGTTTCGTTTGCAGCTGAGCGATCCAAAAAAAAAAAACCTAAATGATGTTTTCAACTAATTGTCACAATTTTTGCTTCTACCTGTTCATATAAAGTACAGAGAGCCCAGGGGCCATTCCAGGACAAAACGACCCTTTTTTTATCAGAATAACACCCTCCATTTTTTAAATGAAATTTTGCATGCAGGTCCCAAAATGGACGAGTAAGTAAATACCTATTTTTTTTACGTCACCCCGTGATATGGCCAGAGGCCCTTATAGGGGGTGTGGAATACCACCATTTTTCTTCCAACTCCGGTGCAAGGATGAAAGGACATGGGGTAAGGATAGGGATTTTTGGGGAGGGGACACAGGTGCAAGTGCAATGTGGGAAATGGGTCATGTCTCATGTGCAGTCTCCCAGAAGGCTAGGTTGCCAAGACGCCTTCTTAGGCGCGGGCAGAGATCCACTGACGCAGGCGGAAGGGAAATCCCGGGCGGGGATCGAACCCGGGACCTTCCGCTCAGCAAGCCGAGACGTTACCATCTCGGCCACCGCGCCTTCCCCCTAAATACCCAATTTTCAGACACCTATGATCAATAGGTTAAGAGTTATACCAAGGTCAAAATTGAAGAAAACTTATCCAAAACATGAACTCAAAAATCGCATCATATCTCGGTAAGTACTTACTCTACCGCGACTTTTCCCATGTCGATAGATTCGCAATAGTAGCTATGGAGGAGACGATGGATGCATCAAACGAATTTTTCAGTGCGGGAAAATCGACATTTTCGCGAGGTCAAGTTTTGTTGCCCATGTCCGTCAGTCGAAATGCTGCTTGAGAATAAACACACTGATACCCACACCTCTGTTGTATACACCGGTATAAGTTTAATTTTAGTCTGAAAATGTCTTCTGGGCGAAAAAAAAATCCAGACTACTACCGTGTCATTGAAATCTTCAATGGCGGTAAGGTCGAGATTGCATGCCGAGTCTCTGGCAATCTCGACCTTATTGATTAGCGGATGGGTATTTTTTCAGGGTTAATTGAGTGACTAGGAAACCCCTCGAGCAAGGAAAATTTAAAATTTACACAATGAGAATGTATGTGGTGCAGCCTATACTGGAGATATTGTAAATTATTTATGGTTATGTGAAGTCACACATACAGGCACAGTCCTTGGTCACAATATTTTCTGGTCCAAGATGTGGTTTCCTATTTTTCTATTCTTCCTCGGCCTACTTATCAGTGGCCACCTACCCAAGAAGTCCCAGACCCGGATCTGTTGCCGTTTACAATTAGTTATTCCAACCCTTCTATATTTGGAGTTCCAGGCAAAGCATTACTCCGGAAAAGAGATTATACTTGGAAGGCCGAGAGTGGGAATCACGGCCGCTTGAAGAGTTGCAACTCTTCAAGCGGTGGTGGGAATCCTCTCGACAAGATTCCGAGAGGGGTGTAATCCTATCGACATTATTCCGTTTCGACACTCCCCTCCTCCCCCCCCCCCCCTTTCCCACCTTTCCTCCCGCCCCCTTTTTTCACTCACCAGACCCCTCGGCCCTCATCTGGAAGGCAGCACTTCAGTCCAAGGTCCAAGCCGTAATGCCGTAAGCCGTATTGTCCGGGTGGTTAGTATCGGCTGTGGTCCCCGCCGAATACAATATCTTTTTAAAAAAAGTGTTCCGGAGACAAGCACTCCGGCTGCCGCGGGGTCCGGCGGCTTCCCAACAGAGGACTATCAGCAGCTTAGGAAGCAACAGTAGGTCATCAGGGTCTTGGCCTTTGAGTGCGGCTGTGGCTCTTCTGCAGCATCCGCATCACCATCAATTGGGATTGCTGTTGGCGCATCACCAACAGCATATGCCTGCAGGTATGTTCACACACTAGTTGTTGCTCTTTAACAACTAGTGTGTTTTTATCGTTATGGTGTCCGCGGGAATCTTTTTCCCCGGCATTCTTTTTACGTGTTATATAGTAACGGAACTTATCGAAAGCTTCTCCCCTCTTGAAGATTACGCATTTTTTTCCTCTTCAATTTCTATACACCGTAGCATTATAATAATGCTCTTATTTACTCTCAAATCCACGCCGCCTGAATGTCCAATGTGGCGACAACTTTTTTTGAAGGTATTGTCGTATGGAAATGTCGAAAATCGGACTTAGTTCGGTTGCTTGCAAGTTTTTTAAAGTTTTGATCACATTATTTTTCTTCGGGTCTTATGTTCGATCCTGACTCTTAATATTTTGGGGTTTTGAAAGCCGGAAGTTGTCGATTGACTTATTATTTTTTTTGTAGGCGACATAGCGAAAATCTTTACGGATGGGGAATAAATATGACGCTTAAAAATTTTTGCGATTTGTGTTCACACGGTGTCGTTTGTCGTTTTAGTGCTGGGTCGATACGTCATAAATTACACAGCGCAACAAAAAAACTTTCGGCGTGTTACTCGGAAACCACTATGCACATCATGTTAGTAGGACCCAAAGTAGCTGGGAAACGCCCCGGATTTCTCTCCCAAAATGTGCAGTGGGTCAGGGTGACCAAAAATCCGAAAAATTCAAAATATTGACGTTTTTTGGCCTATTTCCAGGTCTGGCAACCACTGTAAGTTTCGGATTTTGTTTTTGCTGGAATTAGGTGTTACCTGGGTCTAGTCGGAAGCCACTATGGTGTTTCAAGTCAATCTTTTATAGAAATTGTAGGTTTTCCAGGGTCCTTTTTATAGAAAAAATTCGATTTTTGGTACTTTTTCGTCAATTTTTGGGGAACAGTGTATGGACTTTTTTTTAAAAAAGTGTAGCGTAATGGGCTCTTTAGAGACCATACAATCAAGGAATAATAGTAGAACTTTCCTATGCAACCCTATAGTACGCGTGTGCAAAAGCCTAATCTTGGGTAAAATCGCGTTTTTCGCATTTTTGGTGATTTGACTTTTTCAACATTTAAAACCAAATATTCCTCGGCTTTAAAATAAATGAATTCTTCTTAGTCTAACAAACTGTCAGGGACCCCCATAGTATGATGGAAAAAGACTACGATTTCCATAAGCAACCCGTGTACGCGTACGCGTACAAAAAAAATACACGCGTACATGGGTTACTTATGGAAATCGTAGTCTTTTTCCATACTATGGGGGTCCCTGACAGTTTGTTAGACTAAGAAGAATTCATTTATTTTAAAGCCGAGGAATATTTGGCTTTAAATGTTGAAAAAGTCAAATCACCAAAAATGCGAAAAACGCTCTGGACAAGGCCTCCTGGTTGATCAGGGTCTGACCACTCCTTGTTGTTGGAGAGACCAGATCGGCCATGTCCACACTGCACGGGTTGGAATGGTTGGACACGAGGGCCTCACTCCTTCTTCTTCTTGTTCCCACAGGACTAGCTGGGGTGGTCCTGAAGGAAGAGGCGGTGGACACTGCAGAAGGAGATGGGAGACCAGGAGGAGGAGGGACAGCAGCAGGTGAGGACACGCGGGTCTTGGTTAATGGTGGGACAGAATTACCCTTTTCTATCCTTTTGCAGGCGGAGGGCAGGCCACTCTTGCCTGACGAGGTCACGCTGAAGGTCTTCTCCTACCTGACGAAAGGGGAGCTCGTGAAGAGTGCAGCACCAGTCTGCATGCAGTGGAGGAGGCTGTCCTATACGACAAAGAACTCTGGAGGGAGGTCAGGCTGCATGGGAGCGATTTCCAGGACGTTGAGAAAGATGGGAGAGTGACAGTCAGCAAAGTACAGCAGTTGGCGAGGCAGCTGGAGCTTCAAAGGGGACGGATGGTCCACGTCAAGAGGCTGGATTTGGCTAATTGGACGTTCGAACCAGAGGATGATCAGATCGTAGATGTGATTCACGCTGTGGCTCCAGGCGTGGTGTCTCTGCATCTGACGTTTATGTACATCAGGAGAGAAGAAACAGTCAAACGGCTGATCCAGATGTACAGCAGGCAACTGGAGCGCATCTCTATTGACATGTGTAAGTTTTGGACTGGCAATGTCGGCATCTTGGACATCATGTGTGATGCTCCTCACCTGACCAGTTTGTGCCTGTTTGGCAGCGAAATAAGTCAAAGGCGGGCCAATCCAGGAATAATTCAGCACAATTGGCCAAACCTGAATGAGGTTGACATCTTTGATTCAGAATATGAAGAAGAAGATCTCCGTCTGCTGTCCTCAGTTGCTGGCCAGCAAATCAAGAGGCTGAACCTTGACTCCTTGAGGTCTTTGAGACATTGCAGACCCTGGCTCAATTTTCCCAGGTGGAAGATCTCGAGGTACTATTCTCAGACATGTTCCCAGGCCCCAGAACCCCGCTTGACGGACTCGGTTCCCTTGAAAACCTCCGCCACCTGACACTTACATGGCCGGACTTCCTGAACCCGTCCGTCACCACTAAATTGTACTCCTGGCCAAACATGATTAGAGGGCTAGAATCATTCAGTCTTTTTGACCCTGACGACTTTGACGATGAATGCCTGAGGTCAATGGGGAGATGCACCTCTTTGTCCAAGCTGAGCTTTAGTGGTTGCCCTGAAATCACCCATGATGGCCTCCATGATTTGATCAAAGTGCTCCCCAACCTCAAGTCTGTTCGAGTAGCTAATTGTGAACAAGTTGACAGGAGCCTGGCCATTATTGCTCAGTTCAAAAGGTCTTGTCCTGACGTGGCCTTGACTATAATTCACCATTTGCCAGTTTGACTGTGGGCAATTGGTAAGACCCATGCAATGTATGAGCTTGCAACTTGAATAAAAGGATGGGAAATAAATTGAGGGAATTCTTCTTGGAAATGGTGACATGCAATTGTTTTCACAGCTTCCAATATGACATCCATGTGATTTGCAAGCGAGTAAGCATCCCTCATCAGCTGCTGAAGAATGCTTCCTCCTTCTAATCAGCCTTTCCACTGCGGGCATTTGTTTCAACTAGCTATTTACGAGCACATTTCGCAGCTGCTGCAGACTTGGGGGTTTTGACACTACTTACTTTATAACATGTCCTGTCCTAGTAAAATAAAAAATGAAAATAAAATATTTAAAATGGCTTTTTTTGAGAAAATAATTTTTTGAAATATGCATGATTTCCCTTGTTGCCATATTTTCACCTCGCACCACCCCGCAGCACCACTCCGCCTCCTCGTATCATTAAGAAGTTGAGTACTATGTCCACACACGCATTCGCGCAACCCAGTCACTTTGGCACAATGCACAAGATACCGGCACGGAAGCACCAAGCACAGTAAAATAACAACTCTACTATGCACACAGCTGAAGTAGAGCTATGCAGAGCCATGACAGCTTTGGATGCCTCTGCAATGCAACTGGTCAAAATAGGCAGTAAAACTGCAGAAAACTATTCTTCCTCTGGGTGAGACATTAAAAGTAAGAAACAAGCCCATAGGTGGGGGTTGGTTCGTGTCATAGGGATGTGTGATAATCAAATTTATTTCAAAACATTCGTGCTTTGGGGCTGGGAAGAATTAGGCAGATATCGCTTTTATGTACTCCTCCGACTCTCCTACTCTGCCTAATTCTTCCCAGCCCCAAAGCACGAATGTTTTGAATTAAATTTGATTATCACACATCCCTATGACACGAACCAACCCCCACCTATGGACTTGTTTCTTACTTTTAATGTCTCACCCAGAGGAAGAATAGTTTTCTGCAGTTTTACTGCCTATTTTGACCAGTTGCATTGCAGAGGCATCCAAAGCTGGCATGGCTCTGCATAGCTCTACTTCAGCTGTGTGCATAGTAGATAGAGTTGCTATTTTACTGTGCTTGGTGCTTCCGTGCCGGTATCTTGTGCATTGTGCCAAAGTGACAGGGTTGCGCGAATGCGTGTGTGGACATTTTAGTACTCAATGGTCAATACCAGAACTACAGGGTGCCCAAATGAACGTCCCCAGTTTCAAAAAGCAGTAAAAAATAGACACGGGGAGGGATTTAAGGTTTTGGTTGAACAGTGTGGACACACAACAAGTTTCATCCTGAATTTTGGGAACAGCCTATGTGATGTGGTGGTGCTCCTGTGGGGGATGCTGTCGAAAGATGCAAACATAGCATCTACGGCAGAGTAATGTTCAGCAGTGGCGTACCAAGGGCATTTGGTGCCCGGGGCGGACGTAACAATAATATTTGTCACCCCCGCCCCCAACCTGTGTACCCCTCTCCGCTCTCCCCCATCGGGTTGGAATGGGGGGGGGGGGGGGGGGGGTTNTCCAACTATGTTCAAAGTGATATTCACCCAAAATTTTGGTTCGGGCCAGATTCGGCGGATCCCTCGAGAGCGGGTGCCCCCCAAAAAATAGGTGCGGTTTAAATATATTTTCCGGTTCTAAACTGGGGTTGGCTTTATCGCGGTGTGGAGACCGAAATTGAAACCAAGTGTTATCTTCAGAGGGGGTTTCCCCCCCCCCCCCCCCCCCCCCATCTCGCGCATATTCCAGCATTCGAATCGATCTTCATTTGTTTCGTGTTTCTTAATCCCTAATATCAACTGCTGTTACATTTCCGATTTCTGATTTCAACAACTGGTTGCTATATCCACGGCTACAATATACGCAGCGAAGGCCGAATTTGTCAATAAAGGCCGGTATCCACGTACGAGATTCTCGCTAGGGGGCGGATAGTTATGTTTTTACATAGTTTTTTCCTCTGTACGCACGAGGGCGTGATTTGTACGAAAATCCGAATCATGGGAATCATGACATCAGGAATCCAAAAAACTGGGTCTTATATTGCATATAAAAGAATATTTCGAACATTACGACATATTTTGGCTTTAGCGACATTAATCTTGTCATCCACCTTTTTTTTGTATTTTTTAAAATTACGTTGCAAACCTTGGGACAATAGCTTACCTTTTTAAAACGCACCAATAACTACATGGGATGTGGAGCGGTCATTTTCAATACTAAGGGCCACTCTGAGTGAGACAAGGCAGCGATTAACTGCATCCAATTTGGAAAAAATTATTGTCTCATTGTTACTTCAATAGTGAAACTGAAGACAAGTAATGAAATGATGAAGTTCTGTAAGAAATAAACCTCGTGTGTGAGATAAAGTCTCAAGTCCATGGCACATAATTTGCATGTACTTATTTTTCAGGGTAACTCAAGAATAAATCGCGAATTAAATGCAGGTTTTAGAGAATATTTGAGAGAATATTTCGCTATTTTTGGGGGAATATTTGCATGCATATTTCGAAATTTTTAAGAGCATAACTATCCGCCCCCTAATTCTCGCATACGAGGAGTCGCGAGGCGAGGTAAAAAGTTGATCACCGTGTATATGCATGTGCTTACAACATATTTTGCTCACTTCTGCATCTGCTGTTACAGATATGAAACTCCTGTGCTTTGCCATCCTGGAGACAAAATGTCGAATAAATTATAAATTAAAGTCATTGAAAACATCTTCAACTGACACTACTTTTGTAATCATGTGTTAGTGACATTGTAGAATTTATTGATTTGTCCCCTTCATTAACCCTTTGCGTGGCCTGACCATCTACCAGAGGCTTCATTTTGTAGGTCATATGAGGAGGACAGGTGTAACCTGGACTCCGCTGGGATTTATGCCTTGAAGTAGATGATGATGACGATGACATTGTAGAATAAATATTACTTACCATTATATTCCACACCACGGGAGGGGTAACGTCTCGGCTTGCTGAGTGAAAGGCCCCAGGTACGATCCCTGCCTGGGGAGTTTTCCTTTCATCTGCGTCAGGAGGTTCTCTGACCTGCACCAAGGAGGTGTCTGGCAACCTAGCCTCCTGGGGAACAGCACATGACCCCTTTATAGACCTTGCACTTGCACCCCATGTTCCCTCCTCAAAAATCCCTATCATGACCCATGTCCCTGTCTCCTTGCACCGGTGAGCGAAGAAAACCAGTACACAGTTACTAGAAACTTGATGGTGGTGTGCCACCCATCTAAAAAGGCTCTGCCTTATCACGGGGGAACATAAAAAAATAAAAATAAAATCCACACCACTTGCCAATGGGAGTCCCAAGAACTGACCCAAACTAGTCCAGAGCAGCCAACCAGTCCCAAAAAGATCGGGGAAATTGCAAGGTAGCTCCTCTAGTCCAGAGGTTCGCAAACTGTGCTCCGCGAAGAGGTTGAGAAAAAAAGGAATTCATCAATAAAGCTATACCCATTCGAATCTCTCAGTAGCTTGTGTGACCTTGAACCAAAAAAAAAAAGGCCCTTTCGCCCCCTCGCCTCCCCATTTACTTATATTTGGCGCTGCCCCCCCACCCCCTCTGCCCCAGAATTTTTTCCTGCCTACGTGGCTCGATGATGTCAGTGCTCCGTCACGAATCTCTCTCCTGATAAGTGCTCCGCGACTCAAAAAGTTTGGGAACCTCTGCTCTAGTCCCACAGGAACATTAATACAATCAAAACACAACGCATGATATTTTATTCCTGATTGTAAAACACCGCACGTCATTTTTTATCCGAACCAAATGTAACTGGCCCACAGTACATGATAAAATGCCATTCCTTTTACACATGTTTTCTCTAATACTGATCAGTACTTAGCAGGACACAATCCTTTCTGAATAAATATAATAAATGAAGAAAATGAAGAACATGTAAAAAAAACTTGGAAAGAGTAGGATTAACGCCCTGCTTCATATCCTGGAAGTAACTTCCGCAATGCTGCTGAGAGGGCTTCATTCACTTCTGCCTTGTATTTCTTCCCCAATTCAAACCGACAGGATGGGCAAGTGAATACTTCTGCTTTGAAGGATCGTTTCAGGCAACTCTGAAAATAATTCACGGATGAAATGTTGCATGAGAGGCGTGGTGTTGCCAGTACAAATGACGAGGCCAAGTCAAAAATGAAAAGTGACCAGTGACATAGGAAATGTCTTTCACTAACCTTGCAGATGTTGTGTTTGCAATTTGTGGTGACTGGTTTGTACACCACGTTGAGGCAGCAAATGCAGCGGAAAGCTTCTTCCACCTTATCCAAGAATTTCATCTTGCCTTCATGTGCTGCTGCCTTACATTCATCCCAGAAAGTGGTGTTGGCAGCATCCTTTTCAATCAGGGTCACAACCTCCTCCTCCAGTTTGTAGGGCATTGTTTTGACCTTTTTTGGGCTTGCCTCCACACCTGATGCCCGCGTTGGTGATCTGGTCCTCTTGCCCCTTCCCTCTCCTTTGGGTGAGGACTTCGCACTTGACTCACATTCTTTGTTGCTCTTCTCTTGTGCCTCCTGGTAACCATCAGGACACTAGACACAAAGAGAAAGCACAGTTTTTAAGGCTACTTCTGTTTGCCTGTAATGAAGTGGTCCATTCAGTATTCAGCCTTCCAAGTTATTCAATAATGTTACTTTTTATTATTGCTGTTATGGTGGCTGTCACATACCCCCAAAAAACTTGCTGAAAATAATTATATGGAAGCAAGGAAAATGACTCACAATCATTTTGAGACCCAGCTCCTTAATCCGTTTCTTCCCTTCCTTGGTCCAAGGAGCAGGCTTTGGATCGTCCCTCCGCAGAAGGTATCGCCACACCAAAAACCCAGACTTTCCTTTTCCTGACCAGTACTTTACAACCTTGTAAATTCCATCGTATCTGTAACCCAAAAAGTAGACAAAGTGTAAAATACAAGTACGTATTTATATTCATTGAGGTAAATTCAGGCCCATTCAAAATATTTCCAGAGTGGCATTACATTTCAAAGCCGATTTTAAAAAGAACGGGATTCCGTTACCTGCAGTTTGAAAATAATAAATATTAATATATATGTTACAAGTAAAAAATGTAACACAATTTATTGTACACATTAGGCTACTGCATTCTTATAACTACCGGTATCCTATTCTATTGATAATTGCTTTTGTTGCTGCCTGAATGTGCACAAATTGTGAATTAAATTTCACCACAGTGCAATACCAGGATTCTATTGTTATACCGTATTTACGCGCATATAAGACGCACACGCGTATAAGACGCACCCCAGTTTTGAGGCGAAAAATTGTGGAAAATCCATTGTTGACTTATATAAGACGCACCCAGATTTATTGCCATAGTTTGGGAACTGGCCTCGAGCTGCCGGCAGCAATGCATGTGCGTGTGGAATCCATTAGAAT
>KZ539421.1:0-22284 GCA_000934665.2 Catajapyx aquilonaris
CTGAAACTGATATCTTAAAACGGAATATGCCAAAAAAATCCAAAAATTATGGGCGAATTTATTATGTAGTTTCCAAAATGAAGGCTACTTCCCCATTCTAACCGAGGCTTGTCGTTCACATAGTAACCGAGGGTTTGTTTAACCCTGTAATGCCCCTTGGGTCATATCTGGCACACCATTTAGTGCAATTTAGCACACTTACAGAAAATACCAAAATTGCAAAAGCTTCAAAAATTGCACTATAATAGTGGCATTACAGGGTTAAGCTCGAGAAATGCTCACACTCGGAAGGGGAGTTAAAACTGCATCCAGCGTGTAGACGCAAACCCAGTTCAAACTGACTTGAACCACTGTTCGAGAAATCGGCCCGAAGTGTGATTAAAGCAAGAAATACACAGTGGAGAGAAATTCTGCTTATTTCCACTAACCAAAATGTATTGGTTATTTAAATAATGCCACACTGTGGCTTATACTACCCCTCTTCTTGCAGGGCCAATCAAGTATGGCAAAGCTGTTATTGACCTCCTTATCAGACAGCTGTAAGTAATAAAATATAGAGACTTGAGGTACACATTTCAGTACTACTTCAACGTTTGGTTATCTAATGGGATCACCACTGAGATACATGGACATTTTCGGACATTTTTTAGTAGCCACAACTTCAGTTAGTGAAACCAGAATTTTTGGATGCCATGTTGAGTGATTTTAAGCACTTTGTTTTCATCCCTCTACACAGGGTGTCTAATCATCTTCAAAGGACATGCCACAATTCCTTATGGGAACTGGCTTTCGCAAAATTCTCAAAAAATTTTATGTTGTAGAAAATACAGTAAAACTTCTATAAGCCGTACTTCCCTAAGTCGAAGAAAATGATGAGCTTGGTTGGTCACAATGTAAAATAATAGGAAATAAACTTCCCTAACCCGAATTTCCATAACTCGAAGTGCTGGCAGGGCCTTACGATGGGATATCAATGCATTTTCAGTCTCCCTAAGTCGAAGTTCATGTTGGCAAGTACGGAAAATTTTCTCATTTCCCAGCGGAAGGGTCGAGAGCAAGTCAAATGTACAGAAAGGCCTAATTTCCTGATCTCCGTCTACGAGACATACGGAATGAAGTGTTTGACTCGATTGTGACAACTGAATCCTTGAATCTAAAATAGGCAAATGTCCATAATGGAGATTTTTTACACCAAACCAACGAGGAACATTGTAAGTGTGACAGTTATTTTAAAGTTTTGAAAACCTTTCATCGCTGAATATAAAGGTAGGCTTCCTTATAGAGTTATGTGCTTTAAAAAATCCGAACTTCTCTTAACTCGAATCTTCTATAACTCGAAGTTTTTTTCCGGTCCCATGGAGATTCAACTTGTAGAAGTTTTACTATAATACCGTAGTAACCGCAGTAACCACCAGACATACACGTAGCAACCAACTACTAGAACATCCCTCTCATCATTCCATCCATTCTGCAACTCCATCATCGTGGGAAGTGATGATAACAAAGCGCATTCTCAAAATAATATCCCCTCAGCCCGCTTATTCCCATGCCATGCATTAGTAAGCATGCACACCCGTCACTAGGTCGCCCAGCATCAATCACTACCTGTAAATAGTGGCAACAATAGAAAGAACGCCAAGCACTCTCCATATGCCGATGTCCGAACACGCCCGGTTGCCAGGTAACGCCAAAGCCATTGTTTGCATTTATGATATGCTATTTTGTCCGGGACTGTACAGTACCACATTATTTTGATGGGCCAATTGGGGGACAGATATTTTGTATCTTTGTCCCAAAGCAGCACGTGACGTGTAGGTCACAGTGGTCAACATGCGGAGTTTTTCAGAACCAACTAATCAAGCCCGTTCCATTGGTACCACATTATTTTGATGGACCTTATGAGGGAACGGTAGACTGCCCTTTGACCCAATGTAGCGGGTGACCTGATGATTTTCAGGTCTTGGTGCAATGTTAAGAATTGATTACCATCTTATTTTCTACAACATATAACAAATTGGGAGAATTTAGCCGAAAGCCATTTCCCATAAGGATGGTGCAGTGTCCTTTGGAGTGTTGGAAACTGATTACTGGTTGCAAATCTCCCGCGTTCGAAAAGCCTGGAATGTATATTGTTGGTTTTCCAGTTGTGCCAACTGGCAGGTGGTTTACAGTCAGTCTGCAGTCAGTAAAGATTGAGTTGGCACAACACGCAACCAACAATACAATCCAAATACACTGTACTCCCAATTATCCGTGCATCGCCATAATATAAACATTAAGTCCGAAAAAAATGTGTCGAATTTTTGTCCCACTGCTAGATATTGTATACTGCTAACTTAGCAGTTCCAGTGCCAACACTGGTACTGCAAAGTTAGCAGTGGTACGGAAATTTCACCCAACCAATATCAATATATCTCACCAACGATAAAACATAGCATACTTTTTCTTGAAGGCAAAGTAAAGCTCTATGGTACGTATTATTTTTTGGAAGCAGCATGCTCTTCGTGCAAGCCCTCTGATTGGTCCGCCGCATATTGTTGTTACCCCACGCTTCCTATTGGCCCCCGTCTATTGTTACTGCGATGTATAGTTACCATGACGCTTCCAATTGGCCCCAGTTCCAAGAATGTGCAATGGGGGCAGGAACCTCTCAGTTGTCAGCTGACTGCCAATAAGTTAACACAGGTCAACTCTCCCGGTCACCTTGACCCTTCCCCCTGTTCCATCCACACCCATCCTGATTCGGTCACTGGGTCGTATGTGCGGGTGTAGAAATGCATGGCCTTTCGAATATTACTATAATATTGATTGGACTGCTTTAGAACTAATGGCCTAGCTACGATTTGAATGTGGCAGTTTCCTTTTCCACCTCCCGTTCAATTCGCTGGTAGAATCACTAATTTGACACTGCACCGAAAGACATTGAGTGTGGGAAGGTGGCTCGAAGACCGTACTTCCCACCTGTGAAAGCATTGCGCTGATTTAGAATTTCCTGTGTCCTTACACTGGTGATCCAAAGCAGAGGAGTCATTATTGCCTATCTTTACAGCCTTGGAAGGTTTCACACGCGTTCTAATGTGGGGAGGTAGGAGAGGGAGGGGGTGNGGGTTGCATCCTGTCAACGCAGGGGCAACAATAACTGCCTTCTATGGTTGCACAGAAACCAGATGGGAGGATGCAGGGGAGTTTGTGGATGGTTGTTGGATGGGCATCATCACTGGATAAGTCCGAATCGATTAGGCACAACATGGTCTCTGTCGCAGGCCAAGAAAAGACAAGAAAAGCACGAGCAAAGCGAGTAATTTTGTAGGCCTGCGCCCTAGAAAAATGCGAGCAAAGAGAGGGTTTTTCTAGTCTATAATATTAAAATGCTTGAGTTTGGGGGCCGAGCCCTCTGATTGGTCCGCCTTGTATATTGTTACTGCCACCTCCCCATTGGTCCACGTTCCACTCAGGCCCCATGGGGTGTAAACAACTCCTCTGGTGAGTTGCCAGGGAAACTGTCCATTACTTCTCTGTATTGTTGCCCAGTTTGCACTACTGCGAAGTTGTTTACAGAGTCAGTTCCCTTTATGGAACGACAGACACAGGACAGACATGTTCTCATTAATCGGATCGTTCGAAGACTGCCGGAGGGCTAACGTTACACTCTCCACCCTGCGCCCCCGGTGATATGGTGCGCTGAATAGGTACCCCAGGCCACAGGCCCAGAAAAGAGCGAGCGAAGCGAGTGGTTTTCTCAACCTGCACCCTAGGAAAATGCGAGCGGAGCGAGGGTTTTCCTAGTGTGGATTTTAAAATGCTGGCATATACAAGCAATGCATGCACCATACCCATACAAAGATTGTCAAGTAGAATCTAAAACCTCTTTGCAGTGTCGTATATGCCATGCAGTGTTCTTGCAGACATGGGGTTGTGAAAAACTTACTAGAAGCAAACACTGTGCTTTCACATAGCTACCACTGATTCACAATGCAAAACATTTTGAATCTGTGTGCAGAATGTATCCAGGATACCATTCATGAATGTGGCAATATTTCGTGGGCTCCCGCTCTTCTTCTTGCAATGATGAACATGGTTTTGCAACTGGCCTACTCATACCATGAACCGTCATTTGAATTTGGTCTTGATTTGCCCTCGCATTTTCACAGAATCCCTTGCGACTTCACTGTTGATCCTAAATGTTCCTTTTACTACAAAAGGAGTCCTTCAAATTACATGATCAAGAGAAGTTACAATTCACTGTCCTCACATCACATGAGGTGAATTCGTTTATGGCTGAGTGTAGCAATAGTGTAGCTCCAGAGAGAGTTCTGCATTCGTTTATGACGAAGCTGCTCTAAAGGGGCGGGGCTTGGCGTAGCACTGCATTCGTTTATCCCAGTGCAAGGGTCGGGTGTAGCGCGAGTGTAGCTCTGGCCTGCACGCTCGTTCGGGAGGGTACAAGTGGTGTAGCAGTGGGTGTAGCTCCTCTTCCACTGTGACGTTTCACACACGTGACCAGGCTGCGCTAGAGCTACACTCCAGTGCTACACTCAGCCGTAAACGAATTGACCTATGATGTGGTGGAAAAAGGTGGTAACCCTAATTTTTGTCATTTTTGACCTAAAACCTAGCAACTATGTAAAAGACATGACGAACAGTCTGGTATATGCCAAGTTCACGTATCATGCACGAGATGGCCACATGGACTAGATGAAAACTCGCATTCCTTACGATCTGTGAAGAGAATGCAAACTTCAATTCGCTCTCACGAAAAATTACACTGTTGTGAGTTTTTCCACCACACCCCACATGTGTGCAGAGAGAATTGGCATCTTCCTTTGATTGTCCAGTTTCACCTTCTTTCCACTCTCATCTGGCTTGACATCTTCAATGACCCTTCAGTATATCCTTGCCTTGTGAAAGGCCCTCAAATTTAACTCTGTTGTCAATGTCACATTGCATCCATCCCACTACATCAGGGCTTCCCAATCGTTTTCGTTGGCGACCCCAGAACATCATCTCGTAAAATTCACGACCCCTACTTCCAATCCCCCCCCTGCACTACACTGTTACATCATTTATGTACTTTCCCTTAAAGTCCAAAAAAATCATGTTGCACGGAATAACCACAACTGATGCATCATTAATTCAATAATCATACTAACCATTTTGAAATGGGCTTAAATTTCCATTCGACGAGGTCACTCTGCCTTCATGTACCTGGTACTTCCTAACCGGCGGAGGTGGATCCTGAAAAATTCCAGACAAAAGCAAGGGTTAACATGATGAATTTCATCACATCCCCCTACACCTCCCAATATACTCCTAATAATGTCCGGAAAATGAGAGGACGATCTGACGTCATCGTTCCTTCCATTGTTGCCTTTTGTTGACCCCGTTTACTCACATTGTTCTGTGAGGGTATTTCCATGGGTACCTCGATGACGTCAGATCGTCCTCTCATTTTCCGGACATTAGTGTGTAAATACATGAGCAGCGTCTTTCTGGCTGCCACAACCCGGTCACAGCCATAGTTTACAGGCAACAAATAGATAACCCAACCCTAACCACTCTTGGGATCTTAGGCGGAAGGCAACGCATTATGGGCGTGGGAGTGATTTTAAATCCTGAAGGCAGATTCTTAATAGCAGAGAAGCAACCCTGGGAAACCCCAGCCCTGATCATCCCTACAAGTGTGCTTCATCCCATAGTTTGACCTGAGTAAACGCATATATTACCAGTTTCTTCCACCTCTGGCCTTTGCCAAGTTTCTGGCCCATGGCTGCACATCCACCGCAGAGAACACAGCGAAGCGAGCGAGAGAGAGAAAGAAAGAGGGTCACCCGCGCGCCCTTTTTGCCCCCTTCCTTGTTCGGTACTTCGGTTCGGTTGTTCTCTTTCTTCTCTCCTAATCTGACCACGCCACCCTCCAGGCCTCTCCCTCTTCCCCCCTCAGGCTCTGACAAAAGGCGCCAAAACGGCTGTGCCATCTCAGCCAGTTTATAACTGCCACGTTTTAGTGATCAAGACATTTTACTGACGGGTCAGGGGTCACCTTACTGTGCACACTAATTTGCATTGGAATAATTAGTGTCGCGCACATACATGCTGTGCAATGCATGATTCCGTTTTCAGCATCAGCCTGGCCACGGATCGGGTACACTCAGGTTATCGCGTCGCAGTTACATGGACTCTGCTGATAGCAGCTACTCCGGGCCCAATCGCGTTGGTAAATTGAATGCACCGACAATGCTTTTCGAGGTCTCCCTGAGAGAGAGCGAGAGAGGGAAAAAAAAACAAAAAACATTATGCCCAATGGAACATGCATTGTGCATAGGAAACGTGTGCAAATGTGGAGATGTCCCGATTTAAATCGCTGCAAGTCAGTCGCCGCTGTTTTTCACAGCTACTTCATAACAACCCCATCGCCCGTAGGGACTGGCGCAGTTCCCATTTCAGCTCCAGCCTGGCCAGCATAATTTACACCGGCTCGCACTGGCTGCAAAACGAGTAATGACTAATGACTCATCTTTTCCAAGGCCACACGCACGATGCACCAATCCAATACGGCCACAACTCATTAACCAGACAACACTGTTGCCATTCTTCCGATCGAATGCCGAGCACCACCGTAGATTCCTAATTAAGTTTCTCCAGGGAAGAAAATTACGCCGGCAAGAGGCAGTTTATTTATGCAACGGAGGCCTCAACTAAATTCCGAAAAGGTCCAGCTATATTTTGTCAATATTGTAAATGATGACCATAAGCTTTTCAGGCCCCTTCAATCCAATGGTTCCTGGAGCCGATTCAGTGATGCTGCACATGATGACGTAATAAATCGCCTGAATATGAATCTTTAATCCTTTATTCCATATAAGGAGCGTCGCAATTTAAAGCGAAGTAAAATATCTTAACATCCAAATCCTTCCAGTTTGTACAACCCGATATATCGGCCAATGATAAGATAGAACAACATATATCGTACGTTATCTCTACAGCTCCTGCGCCAGAGTATCTCGTCGCCATTCAAATCCTCCCCAATAATCAGCTCTCCGCCAATCAGGGTCTGCCTGCCCAGACTTGAGCTGAAATAGGCAACCACAGTGCCGCCACCTTCAGTCCATCGCACCAACCATGCTGCTGGCCGGGCAACACCACCTGCTGGGGGGCACCCATGTGCAATCGAGACCTTGCCCATGTGCCTCCACCTCACCCGGGGGCACACTTTCCCACGTGCGACAAGTGTCCCACCCCCATCAATTCATCCTGGCAATCAGCCAGCCGCGTTGATTACCTGGCATATCTGGTCCGCAATGAAACCGACATGGACCACTGGCACCCCGGCTCGCCGCAGCCTCCTCAGCAGATACTCCGTCACCTCGTGGTACGGTCTGCTGCGGAGGTCCACTATCGCCACGGTGTACGACCTCTTCGGTTGGTCCACAGTCCACACCCTGGCTCCTCCAGCCTCAAGGATCCTGGAAGAACGACCTTCACATGAGGAGCTACCTAGGTGGTTGCCTATATGGCAACTCTGGCTTCTTCGCAGATCTATTATAGGAGCTCAGTAATTCGTCAAATCGATAAACCACAGGCACATACACCGTGCGAAACAATCGGAAACAATCCTTCAAAACACACATTATCTGAGTCACGACTGATTCAGACCTGGGCACTCTTTGCACCTGCTTATCTCACAGTCAGTGGTAGCTACCATTTCTGGAACACCCACCGCATCTGGCTGACACCTGATAGTTATGCTTCATTGCCCTCTATTACAACGGTCCGGTCCCCCACATGTGTTTAGGTACCTTTTCCAGGCCGCTCCCTTCCGAGGGTCTTGCACAATCAGGAGGATCTTCCACATGGCGAACACACCTGTCTTCCGCACCAGGGACAACTCACGGCATCTTCTAGGAGCATTCAGAGTTCCCGATTTGAGCAAGTCCAACTCCTCCACTGTTGCGTTCTCTGATGAGAACTCAAACCAGTGTTCTGGTAGCCAGTATCCGACTGCCGCACTTTGGGTGATGAAACCATCCCTTAGGACCCACTTGCCTGTACAGAAAGAATGAGGTACTACAGATCAACAACATAATGTTGTGAGTGTATCTTACCTGCGGCCAAAGCTGCCAGTATTTTCTCAGTCCTTCGTAATGTCTTGGCGACGACGTGCGTGCACGTGTCGTCATATGTTTCAGTCTCTAGGCAGGTACCTTTCAGTTTAGCCATTCCTATGGCCAGTTTGGCCCTTTCTTGAGGTAAGAAGTCAGTCAGGAGTATCTTGTACGGCTGAAAGAGAGTCGCCAGTAGGGTCGTATTAGTATGCTGTTTTTATCACGTGTTATCAATCAACTACAAGGTCGTAACTCCAGAATATTTCTGAACTCGACGTCATAAATTCGATGTTTGTCAACTTACACGCTGTACAACTGTACATGTTGAACTGCCTCTACATACACAAATAACACAATGATGAATAGCACGTGTCGGATTATGCTCGCATAAATGGAGTGGCAGTGACTCTAAAGGAATTCAGGTGTTGACAAAATTACGCTAAAGGTATGTAACCGCTGATTCTGACAATAGTCGCGGTTAGTTCCAGTCTTCTGTACTGTACCTTTGAATTCCTATCACACTCGCTAAGTTTCTGTAGTCTGACAGCATATCTATACTCGTATAGGAAACATGAAATAACAAAGCCAGCCAGCTGGCTATCTTCTCTTTATCATGCCATTTGTGCAAAGTGCATTCATTTAAATATTCCTCAATAGATTATTTGCACTTTTGATGGGTGGTATCTGGCAACAGTGCCACACGCTCTTATAAGTAGAAAAGCGAACTCAGAGGTCCAGGTATGCAATTGAGAAATCATATTATGCACTGTAAAAACGGACATACTGCGCTTGCCATAAATACCAGCATATGATTCAACAGCATACTATGAGCCAGAGCATCATAAAATAGTAATTGTTATTGTACAAATAGACTGCTAAATGTTTAGTTCGGCTAAAAATATTTGTCAAGCAATGATATTTAACTTACCTCAGGCCCTGACATGTTCAATGCCAATCTAGGGAAATTCTAAATTTATCATGTGAGATTCACATAATTCGTTTTTATGGACTTGTAAACTTTGCAGAGATAAAAAAATAGTAACATAACAGCCTCGTGACCAATAATGGTCTGGCAAGGTCCGGTGCAGGTGGTAAATTGGAGTACACATGCAGGCTTACCATGTGTATCGTACACGTATTCTTATTAAACAATTCAGCATGCTAACACTGACAGCAAATGACGCGGGAAGATGCAACATGATTATATTGTGATTTTTTTTAAATGCACAGTACTGTAGTAGTAAACTGTTCAGATTTTACAAAATTTCATCTCTCAATTTGACAATACTTTAAAAGCGTTGTGGTGATCTTTCACGCCTCACTGACATTCTCAAGACGAGCAGTACACAAACCCCCAGTTATTCCCGCACTAATGCGATAATGTTGAAAATTTCTTTATGCAACAACAACAATAACAATAAACAGGACTCTGCCACAACACTCATACAGTTGACTCAGGATATAACAGACTTCAAGGGACCGCGGAATAAGTATGTTATAACCGAGGTCTGTTATAATTATGCATAGATGCCTGAGAACCAAGGTCAGCCCTGTGACCCAGCACAAAGGCTTAAGATTCCTAGATACATTAAACAGAGCACATGTGTGCTTCAACCTTGAGATGGAAAACTTGCGAGAAGGAAGCTTAGATCAGTGACAGATGGAAAAATCACCCCAGATCCAGCGCCTTCCTCGCTTAGGAAAAGACGAGTAATCAAAAGCAGCATATTTTCCCACCTCGCCTCGAGGGACCACGAAATAGTCCGTTATAGCCGAGGTGATGTGCAAAATGAGTCTTATATCCGAATTAATAACAACACATCAACCACCACGTGTACGGACTATGGATCAGCGGAGGGCCTTGAAAATTATTCCCAATTATTATGTCGTACTTATGCGTCCACAGTTTGGGCTCTAAATCATTTAGATAAGAAGTAAGTGGTTTTTAACGTCTTCCTGAAGAAGTTCTTTGCAAAGATCTACTGGGACCGCAGGTTATTGTCTGCGATTGGAGCTCAAGACTCTGGAACCAATAACTCTGTTACATTCATTAATATAAGAAGCTTAAAGTGCGTGTAATGACAGCGCGCGGGTGTAACCAAGCGACATCACAAGTCATTCATCGCACGCCATCTTCCTCATCCTTTGTCACAGTGTCCACAACTTCATATATTTGGAATGACCTGTCAGCACAAGCCATTATTAGTGATCCTGGGAACATGCGCCTAGTCACAGGTCGTTCCTTTGATGTCAGTCAGTCACTATGCCAGACTGAATTTTCCTGTTAGCTGATCTTGGCAATGAAAACAAGCACAATTCTGAGCACGCAGATAAGCTTCAGTGCCAAACGTGTCCATATTTAATATCGGATTTTCCGTGGTAATGTCTGAATAATTATCATTAATAATGCATACCACTTCGCGACAGCTCTCAAGTTGCAGATCATAATCAAATGTTCATAAATAAAGTTATAAGCCAAGCGGATCAATGGTCACTTCACAAGCAACGTGCATTGTGCAGCATGACATCAGCTGTGTGTAATTGTGTTGCCAATGTGTACAACCGTGAATGGGCCACGTATTGTAAAGGTGGAAATGTGGTATCAGGATTGGTTAAGACGTCAGCCTGGCTCATTCCTATTGGCTGATCACTTGGTGTTTGTCACTTTCCCATTCAAACTAAACTAAACTGTGGAAGCATGCGCAAATGAGCCGTACGTGTACGCAGCATGTGTCCACCAAGTACCGAACATGAGATATTGAAATGGCAAAGTCACCTAATAATACGCTTGTAAAGGCCATTTCACAAAAAAAAATGTCGCGCGGCAAACGGCGCGACTTGCGGCAAATTTTATTGTTGCCAACAATTGGCAGCAATAAATAAAAATAAAAATTTGCCGCAAGTCGCGCCGCTTGCCGCGCGACATTTTTTTTTGTGAAATGGCCTTAACTTGTCAGCAAAAGACCGTTTAGAATTCGATACATTGTCTAGTGGTTTTGATCGGCCTTGGAAATGCTGTCACCATAATGTGATGGCGTTTCAACTGAAATTATTTTAAAATATGTTCCAAGATAAACACTTATCCTTGGAGGACCCAACACCATCATATAGCCCATAAAAGATATATAATCAGGGACATAGTGTGACTTCTGCTGCTGGTACTACAATATATTTTCTGGACAATTCCAAGGTACTTCAATGGTCCAACTGGTCCAACTAATGAAAAAAAAAAGAACTCCACTATTTTCTTTGACTATTTGAGTGAAAATCGATCTAATGTGTTGCACTGACAATAGAGCAGTCATTTTTCGAAATTACCAGCACAAAACTTACTTTCGTTACATGGTCTGTCGCTGATAATAATCAGACCGCATTAATTTTGTATATGAGATCTATTCAAAAGTTTCGGGTATATAACTACATAACTACATACCGGTATATTAGGAGTTATGTAAGTACAGAGTGGCAAAAAGCCACTGCCCGTACCATGTTTTTAAAAAAATCATAGGGCATTATTGTTAAACTGTTTCACATCCCTTGAGGCCAGCAGCTTAGGAGAAGTATCGCCTGTCCCGCACGGTGCACATGACATTTGACGCCACGGTCGCACACCCAAGGTCACCTCTCAAGTGCTTCCTTTCTTCTTGGGACTTTCGACCCTTCCCTAGCAATGTTTCCCATCTGGCTCCCTTGCACATGTCCACGTCAGAAAAATAGTAACTGCCCCTAAGCACTTGTGGTTTTCCCCAAAACCCAACATTTCGCCCACCCTCCCACATTCCAATCACCCAAAAACTGGTTCTGCCACCTGATGGAACTATTTTGGTTGATCCGAAGAGTCAGTATTTGTTGGGGCTGGAAGGTGACACCATTAGAGCTGGGTTCAGTGGGGCTTAACGTCGGCCTATTTCTGCCTCTAAGGCTCATCATCGACGCCAGGGGGTGGTCCTTCTCCTGGAAATTTAGCCACTCTGGGGATCTTTAACGTGCACTCGCGCAATGTCACAAGCACACGGGACCGACGGCTTTACTTGCCCTCCGAAGGAAGGAGCACTCTCACTTTTCTGCCACCCGGAGAAAAGTCACCGACCTCGACCGGGTTCGAACCCACAACCACCTTGGGACCAGAGGCCAGCGCGCTAACCACTAGTCCACCAAGGCCGGCTCCGTCTACTTACCATTCTGTATGGAATTAATTTGCTCGGCAGTCCATACAGATCTATTGGTTCAAAATATTAGTGCCCTTTACGCAGACATTTTTGGTTGATATATTAAAACGCCTTCCAAATGTGGCCTAATTTCACACAATATTAGTACAAATTATTCGAGCGTGTTCTGTCGGCTTATACAGTACATGTACAATACATGCAACTGCACAGAGCTATCACTGAGCATACAATAGTACCGCATCAGTGTGCTTCATAAGTGTGAGAGGAAGCGGGGTATCTACGAGATATGCTATCGGTGTCAACTCGGGCTATGAATTATATTTGGCCGGTAAGATTTGCATATGAAATTCTGGCAGAAGGTGTCACAATGGTCCAAAAGGCAGAGTCACCTGATACGTACGTTACATACTGTATACAGTTCGTTTTTATATCAACTTATATAAAAAAATATTACCCGCTGGCATAAGTACACTATTACCTCACTGCCAACAGTGCCGATAAATAACATGCAGGTGTAGTAGTTGATATATTAAATTACATGACATGATGTAAGGGACTTTCGATTTCCGTGCTTTATCGCGGCCAGCTGTAATTTATTCATGGAATGAAAATGTCATCCAGTCACATATGAATCTGACACTCATATTTTCATGACCAAGTGCACTGTTCACATATTCTGTAGGACTTGCAAAAATGCAGTGTTAGAATCCAAGTCACGTTCCTTTCACCTGCGTCGGGAGGGTCTCTGACCTGCACCAAGGAGGTGTCTGGCAACCTAACCTCCTGGGGAACAGCACATGACCCGTTTTCAGACGTGCACCTTTGCACTCATGTTCCCTCCCCAAAAATCCCCTATGCCTTCCCCATGTCCTTTCATTCTTGCACCGCAGTGAAGAAGAAAAAATAGAAGATTGAAGAAAATGGTGGTATCCCACCCTCCTTATCAGGACCCATGGTCCTAGCACGGGGTAACGTAAAAAAAAAATCCAAGTCACGATTCTGTGGAGGAAGTGCTTGGTTCTGAACACATCCGTCCTTATCTCGGTGACATCATGTGTCATGAAACCTTACAGTGCCGTCTGTTTCTGTACACACATTGTTATTTAATTCTCGGCGGGCAATGGTGCTGAAAAAAGGTGGCACAAATATAACTCTTTATCATCTCAGAGTCCAGAACAATGCGATGTACAGCTACTACAGGAGCTGATATGTTCATTATTTCATGGTGGTGCTCAGACCACATGAAAACTTTCTTCGCCTGGAGTACTCCAGGCGAAGAAAGTGGCACGTGTCACAAAACCGGTTCTTGTTTTGTAAACATCCAAATTCATAAAACTGGCAAACGTTTCAAAACATTTGGTGAACTACTTCATGCTGACAATGGTCACAAATAATTACGATTTACGAAACTGCTTTCCTTATATATGTCCATCATCTGTGATATTACCCACTGTCACATGTCAACCGAAACGCACTAGCCGTGTCTCAATGCACAGCTTCCAGACATCAAAACAATTTGGTCCGATAACAATAATCGCGGTACTGGCAATCCTTCAAGGCTAACCAAAGAAGTAGACCTGTTTCCGTCCTTGAGACCAAATGTTACGGGCACTTGAACTGTTACGATTGTGGTTACGATGCAACAATTAAAACAGGTGGCAGACGCTTGAAGGAACAGCAACATCTACGGGATTCCAGTGAACCCCATAGGGGCCCAGCAGTGATTGGTGCATCTCAACGACAACGACCAACAACAACGACCGCCCGTGTGAACCCACCCCAACTCACCATAACGCTCTTTGCTGGACGGCACATGACAGCACCGGGGCTAATCCCTCCCATTCAGCACACATGTGTTTCACTAGCACGTGTCCGCTTCCAGCAGCACCATCACACGCACGCACCTTCCCCGATGAGATTCTTCCCGCCAACTGGTTGTGGCCAAAGCGCCAAACGGGGGGGCTCCTGCTCTTGACATGCCCCCCACCAACCACCCCCGCCCGAGATACAGGAGCAGACATGCGCACTGGCCCCCTTCCCATTTCAGCCGCAGTCTAGCCATAGGGAAGCCATATGCAAAGTAGCTCCTGGAGATCAATGCGCGGGAGGGCGCCAATAGTACACCGGCGCCACTTAAATCTAGTCCGGAACTATCATAGATAAGATATCAAACTATGACATAACTCCAGATAAGCTGGGATCACCCCAGTGACGTAGCCAGAATTACAGTTCGGGGGGGGGGGGGGGGGGNTTCAAGGTCACATGAGCTCAGGTGAAAGTGGGAGATTTCAATGCATGTGTATTTGATGAAATGGTAGCACTTTTTCCAAAAAAAATCATGAATTAGTAATTTGAAAACATGATTATTAAAAACATTTCTCTATGGAAGCATTGGAAAGTTAAAATACTCATTTTATCTAGTGTAAGTCGAAAAATTTCGGGGGGGGGGGGAGCTCGGGCACCCTGCCCCCCCCCCCCTTCCCCCCGGCTACGTCCCTGGATCACCCTATACTTACACACATTGGCATAGTTACAATGTAGGGATTCAATAATTAAAATGAGAGGCACATAATGTCAACCACATTTATTCCAAAAAACAGGACCCTAAAAATGCTTTCAAATCCAACCTTTTTGTTCCAGTACATGACCGAGCGAGATGCACTGCCCACATGTTATCCGTCACCGCTACATGCGACACATGAATGACGACACTGTATTTTTGTTTCAAAAAAATTGTGGCTCAGTCTTCTCTGGTCCAAAAATTATACTAACGGCATCATCTTCATATATGTAAAAAAAAAGAAGAAGGAACGCGACCAAATAATTAAAAAATGAAAATATTGTACAAAAAAAAATCATTCTCTTCGCACTTCACACCCTGATTGGACGGTTCTTTTCCCTCGTATTCATTTGCCATAAACAAACATGTAAACAAAAATAATATAAAATCCTAAATATGATTTATATCTGCATATCACAATTGAAATTGCTGCCAAAGAAAAACAAATTGGCTGCACCAAAACAAAATAAAAAACCAACAGATAATTCTTTTCTCACTGGTCCCAAGGACATTGGGAAGCAATCAGGAACATATCGCTGACCTGTACGAGAGAAACATGACTGCAGATACGTGCAGGAGGCATCATTCCATGTGACTTGCAAGGCACTTGACAGAATTTTGCTCCTTACGAACCATCGACAATCATGTCTGTTCTTGCCGAGGACAGAAATATGGTTTCTGGACTTAACGTAACACTTCACATCATTCACTTTCGCTCTAAAAAATGAAAGAAAAAATAGCAAGGATATGCAAAAATGGAAATCTCTTGAGAATCACTCTGAATACTGCATGATATAAGAAAAGTCTGAAAACGAAGGCTGGAATTGCAATGAAGGCAGTACAGTCGCGTTGGAAGTGTGACCAGATGTGGAAATGCCACACATGATCTCTTTACAATCTTTGCACACACACGAAAAATGTCACTTACCTATGAGTATGAGCACCAATTGAGGCATACAAGAATGTCAGGTGTCCCATGACAAAAAAATGTGTACGTATCAATCAAAAGACATGTACTAGGCATGATACTTCGAGGCTAGTTCTATTATTGGTGGTAACCAATGACCACTCACTCTTGTGATTGGACATTGATCACTTTATAAAATATCACACTGTCACGTTAACACTGCTGCTTACATGTCTCAACCGCCACCCGCCATATTGAGTCCTTTTCACTCGCCGAAAATTCTTATCTGAATACACGCAACTGAATATTAGGAAGGCTTGAAAGGTAAAAGCTTTGAAATGAAAATAATTGAAGCCATTTTTTTCAACGACCCAAATATTTGGGAGTAAACATAGGTATAGGAATTGCTCCGGAGAATCACAACTTCCTCAAAAAGAATAAATTTGAAGCTTGTTAACGTAAAGGAATACTAAAAAATGAAACATAGAGAGCCAATTGAACCATGAGGAAAGGACTTTCTAATTATGAATGAGCCAGGGTTAGGTTGGGCAACTTGAAGTAGTTGCCCGCAAAACACTAGAAAAGACATTGCCCTAGTATTGTGTGGAGCAAACAATGACACGCATGTCCACCTCGCTGAACACAGTCCGGATGACATTCTCAATTTGAGTCCACTCCAACCCCTGCGTCTCCTTGGTTAGCTTGTGTGTGAGGGCAGGCATGGCCAGGCAACGAATATCCTCTGCCACGCACTGGAGCTTGGTCTTCTCCAGGACTTCTTGTAGAGCCCCAAACCTTCCCCGTTCCCCCTCTTTCCCTTGAGGCTTGGCCACTCCAAACATCAAAACACGGTCTTGACGAGCCAGGGCCTTGAAGTCCCCTTCTGCCTTCATATCACCGAGGTCCTGGCGAACGGTGTACTGACGCTCAATGTCCGAATTTACAGGAGTCTTCAGCGTCAGAGTAGAATCAGTGAAGAGGAGGAGAGCATGGTCCTGCGGGAGTTCCAATATTGGGGTATCCTCTTCATATGAGTAGTGCACACGATGTCGACGTGGTGTTGCAGGTGTGGCGGAATCAGTGTTGGCAGATGAGGAACGGGAAGTCTGAGCAGTGTCAGTATCTGCATTGTAGTCAGGCTCATCCTGTGAGGAACAGTTAAGAATTACTCCATGGATTCACTTCTACTAACTTGTGAAAATAACTCGTGTCAATAATCAAATCTAGTCCCAGATTTTCCTATCTTTTTGGCAAAAAAATATAGCAATTTTGTAAATCTGATTTTTTGGACAAGCTTTCTCACTTTCCCACAAAAACTTTGGCTTTTTATATCCACTGTCATGCTCTTGTAATTAAAAGCACAGAAAATAATAATACAGTAGACTACAAGGGAATGCGGAAATCAATGTTACCGCCAAATACACAGGCCATGTTACATGGAAGTATGCCAGTCTGCTGTAATCTGAGAGTCTGTTATGGTTGGGCTGATATATTGGAGTCAACTGTACAAGCATCAAAATAAATGGATCAACATAAGCCTACCATGATTGGCTGTGCCTGTTGTGTGGGGCTTCCCCCCAAGTGCAAGGCACAATCAGCCAATCATTTTCCTAGCACTCATAAGACTCTCATTTAAGTTGGAGTAGAACACTGACACTTTTTCTTCAAATACATACCCGAAGAGAATAGACATCAATGCTGATGTCATCCTGGCCAAAGACCTCCCCGATGACCTGCTTGACTGCTCCCCACTTGAGCTTGTCCAGCCCACACCCAATCTGCGGCATGGCCAGGCACCGCACCCCATTTGCTAGGATGTGCTTCCGCATGTCCGTCAGAGAGTCCTTCAGTGTGGACAGCTGCGGCTTCTCTTGCGCGAATTGCTTTGTTACCAGGTAATACACAAATCTGACCCCTGACGGCACTACTGCACATTGCCCTGGCACCTTTCCCTGGTCCAGAAGGCCTCCTATCTGTCCAAACCGCTGGCGAAACTGCACTGCAATGCCTTTCCCCATACGCATGTCCGCGCTTACACAGTGTGCCAGTGACGTGCCCTCCGGAGCAGTGAACAAGTCCTCTTCTATTATTTTAAACCTGAAATGTGTCTGGAGGGTGCCAGGGGGGTGCCGATCACGTTTGTGGTGTCTTGGAGGGTTGGACTCTGAAGATACAGCTGGAACTGGTGTTGTTGTAGCGGATGTTACAGGCGGAAGTGCAGCTGTTGCAGCTTCCAGCAATTTCTGCAGCCTCTCATTATCC
This sequence comes from Catajapyx aquilonaris, assembly GCA_000934665.2. NCBI lineage: Eukaryota > Metazoa > Arthropoda > Diplura > Dicellurata > Japygidae > Catajapyx > Catajapyx aquilonaris. The sequence goes on from KZ539421.1 coordinate 18,001, forward strand.
AACTTGAGCTTGCTATTGTCAGTGTTTAGCTCAGACACACGCAACTCCAGATCTGATATTCGCTTCTGCTGCTCTGCAATCAGAAGCTGTGTCTCAATGGGGATGGCTGGAGGTGACACATCAGGTGATGTTCGGTGGTTCTCTGGTGCCTCCGTCTGGAACCCTGGTGGGGGTCGCTTTTGGAAAGGTGGGTTGCAAATGACTGGAGGATGTGAATGGATGAAAGAGGCTGGAGGTGCCATATGTGGCACAGGAGGAGGGGGCAGAACAGGGGGTGGAATTGAAACAGTTGGAGGAGGTTCCGATACGAGAGGAAGAGCCATTGAGTAGTACGGGAATGTCATCCCTTGGGAAACCACTGGTGGTGGAACTACTTGCATTGGTGGCACTACAACTGGTGACACATCCTGGTACGTTTCTTCTTCGATGTCGGTGTTCCAGGGTATTGATGCGCTCTCTCCGCTCTCTCCCCACATCTCGGTTCCTGTGCTAACCACCTTCTCTGGTTCTGGCGCAGGAGGTGGGGCATGATACTCCTCCTGTTGGGCCTCCTGGTGGTATCCCCGAAAGTTTCGGAAGGTACGCGGCCCACCACTTCCTCCAGTCCACCTCCCACCCCGCTGGTTGTTAGTGGGATGCCACCCTGCGTACCCATCACCCCGTCCAGCACCTCTCCTCTGGTAGAATTCATCCCTCTGCTGATAACCACCATCTCTCTGCTGGTAACCACCATCTCTCTGCTGGTAACCACCGTCTCTCTGCTGGTAACCCCCGTCTCGCTGCTGGTACCCATCTCGTTGCTGGTATCCATCCCTCTGCTGGTTATAATTTCGATAGCCGCCTCGGTACCCTCCCCTGTCGCCTGTGTTTCCATCCCACTCGTGCCTCATCCCACCCCGCCCTCTGGCACCACCACCACCCCGGTACGGCTGCCGCTGCCCCCTGTGATGCTGCTGGTAACGCTGGTGTTGGTACCGCCCTCTACCCTTGTACTCTGGCTCATCCTGCTGCCACTCCACATCCTTCTGGTTCTCCTCGCCTTGAGGTGGGTTCATGCTTGCATCAGTCACCACCAGCTCATATCCACCTGCAAACAGTTGTAAGTGAGTACACTGCCAATCTACCACTGGTAAAGGACTACTCGCATCCAGTTGTATGATCAACAGTAAATTCTGAACAAGTTATTCCTGCAACGTGAATGCCACGGATGTCCACTTGTTCTGGATTCATCACTGACCATGCAACCTGTCCTTATGGTATGTTGCCACTTACTACTTATTCCGCCCATGAACATCTGAAGTACCCCTCTAGACGTGGTGGGAAATATGTCCATATTTTTTAAATAGCCTGTACAATCTGAATTTCTTGTATCTAGGATATACTTCCATTAGAGAAATACCGTCATGCGACTTGTCAGACCAGTCACGGCCCATCTCTATTTCTGAATGTCCCCACTGCTTGTTTACTGGTTACTCACGTAACCATGGTAATGACTGGCTTAACGTGCGGTTGAATTGGGGTTTTGTGAGATTCTTTTCCCAATTAGGTGGGGTTTACTGTGCGTTCTCCCTGCCGTTCTCCCGCAGTCTAGAAACTGCTCCCCCCAGCGCAGCATTCGCTAAGCCCCACCGCTTCCGCTTTTCTTTCCTCCGTTAATTTCACCCTTACGTTCTTCCTCGCACGACAACCGCCACGTCCACAGGTCATTCTGTAACCCATAATCACCATGCCATTATGACGATATGCCGCTTGATGGTCATGACTACAGCGGACTTGGAGTCCAAATGTGACCCACTGATAACCGACCTCCTTGGGCCTTATTTTGGGGGGTAAGATGCAAGTAAAAGTGCTTTTTTCTACTAATGGACTTTTTGCAATAGCCTTCAAATGCGTGTGGCGAATGGGCCTTACCTGCCCTTCCCCTTTGCAGAAGCCTAGTCCCCGCACCGCTGCGGCCCTCCTCGCTGTCGGTCAGACCCCAGGGCGGCCCACGGGCGGTGTCTGGGTGTGCGCACGGGATACGAGGAAGATGGCTAGACCCCCTTCTGCTGGCTGGTCTGATAGTGCTGCCCTCCGCCCAAACCCACCCTGGCTGGCTGGCTAGCTACTACGCCTCCCACCCACCCGCCGGGTGTCACCAAGGCCCACTTCCCCTCGCAGCCCTTCCAGGGATTCGCCCTTACGAGGCCTCCCAGCAGGGTGGCCAACACATGGATACCGTATCCGACGCATCACCAGACTGGGGGGAAGAACCTCTCATGGGATGCCGTATTCCGTGTGTTGGCAGCATTGGAGATAAAGAAGTGGCATGGACTCTTCCTAGCCCTGGTTTGCTTGCATTGCTGGTTCTTTCCTGCGTTTCTTGGGCGTCCGTCTTTTCAGGGGCGATTACTAGGAGGATGACGGACTACAAGGAGGAGCAGACGGGGGAGATTGAGGCCTTAGACTCCATTTACTCCAACGAACTTGAAGGTGAATGGTGGTTGCCTGACAAATCAACTGGTCTCAATGTCAATTGTTGCAGTTCTGACTGATGAGCCGTACCACAAGTTCAAAATCATGATCAAGACTGAGTCGTACCAACCAGACTCCGGCACGGGTATGGCATGCTCCTTGTGCTTCACGTACACGCAGACCTATCCCGATGAGCTTCCGGAGATGGAGGTTTTGGATGAGGAGAATATGGACGAGAGTGATGTGTCTGCCCTGATGGACCATCTCGTTGAAATGGTACTGATAAGGCAGCATGTGTGACGTAATTTCTGACTGTGGCGTTCTTGTAGGGCCAGGAGAACTTGGGGATGGTGATGGTGTTCACACTGGTGTCGGAAGGAATTGAGTGGCTCAACAACCATTGGGATGCCTTGTTGAAGGAGCAGGAGGAAGCCAGGGAGATACAGTTCAAGGAGCAAGAGGAGAAAGATAGGGTGGGTTTCCAATCTTTAGTGGGTAGCGCACTATCCAAATAAACTAGAGTTAGTGCACAGTACAGTCAACTCTGGGTATAAGAGAGCCGACAAACCGGTTAATCCGACAAACCGGTTAGTGCAATAACCGGTTATTTCATAAAAAATTAACAGGCTAACTGGTAATGCAATAGGCTAAAAATTAACCAGTTAACCGCACAGCCCTACTACTGACTGCTGCCAGCCCAGGAAAAAGAAAACCCTGATGATATTGTAGTTCTGAATATTGTGTTGGTCAGTTTCTGCCGTGAGGGGAGATAAGTGCACCAATTGGTTAATGTGTGAAACCTGTATAGAGAGCAATCACTCCATTCCGTGAAATTTTTCATAATAGACACGTTTCCGCTACATTGGACAACACTAAAGTAGAAAATAATTTAAGGCTCATTATAAGCCTTTCCATTATATCCAGGGTCCCCTGTAGACAAGTTATACCGTACTGTGAGTTGCATTGGAGCTATTCCATATGTTGCACCCCACACAAATTTTGAACTTTGACGCTAGATTTAAAAGGGGAAAACAGAGGTTTAAAGTCACGCATTTCACAGGGTAGACAAATGCAGATTTCGAGCTGTGAAGGTTCAATGAAAAATAAAAAATTTGTTAAGGTGTTGTAGCCCTGTAAACTTCCGTTGCACCCCATAACGCGAAATGTTCAGTCAAAAAAGTGACCCGTGAGTCCATTTACATTCCTGCAATTTGTGTGAGTAAAATAAGAGCTTATTCGACACTTCTGTGAAAACCACAGCTCTGTGGTTTTCACAGAAGTGTCGAATAGGCTTCAGGCTAACTTTCTATGAATACATTTTTCTCTCATGACCAATGGCCATTACGAGACAGTCATCCGAAGTAGTTGCACCCTATGACGTGTGAATTTGGACATAGAGAACTGCACAAAATACCACATACACTTCAATAACAGACAAGTTATTCATCTGTTGTATACAATACATTGAGGTCAGAGATGGGCAGTATTTAAATACAAATGTATTTAAATATGTATTTATAACTACACATCGTAAATACTTTCCCAAACTCTCTTTTAATTTATATTTGCATAATTCTTAATTCTGAACCCTAATGAAAGAATGGATATGAAAGTAGATATCTGTTATGTTTTCTTATTTTTATCCGAAGAATTAGGTGCACATTGACAAAAAATGTATTTGAAATGTATTTACAAAAGTATCTTAATACTTTTGATTATTTAGTATTTAGTATAACATGTATCTAATTACTTATGCAGTATTTAGCATTTAATTACATTTTTATGCATTTATTTTGAAATGAATTTACTGATTCCTCTTCCACGGGGGGG
>JYFJ02005814.1:0-16644 GCA_000934665.2 Catajapyx aquilonaris
GCCCCCAGTGACATTCACTCCTTCCAGGTGACACTTCTCGAGTGGATTTGTATTCACGAAAAGCTAAACGACTGCCATGCATGTGCCAAGTGTATGCGCACAATGCGGAGCCAATACCTGTCGTAGCTATACGGCCGTCGCTTTGCTACAAAACTGTAAGCGAGCTATACTGTACAAAGCATTTATAAAATCGTAGAATTGGATTTGTGCCTCTGTTTGTCCAGGGTAAGTCATCAGCTATATCTGAGTTATGTACGAGCACAACCAAGTGCTCACCCACACTTGCGCAAGGTCATTAGTTGCCACAGTTGCTCCTCGGCTCCTCGGGGGTCGAATTCACACCAGTAACCTCTAAGATTCGTTCCAGAGCTTTGCCAACGTCGCAAAAGTCGGCCATATTGTTACCAGCTCAAGCGTAGTGTTGGAAACAATTTTGCGCGAACTGTGTTCAGCACTCGGTTGCTCTCATTTAAAAGATTCATGCATGTACAGTAAAGGCTCGATATAACGCTCTTCAATGGACCGCCCAAAAGTAGCGTTATAAGCGGGATAGATCTATATGGAGGTTTTACTGTAGTACCATTACATCTCGCACTACTGAGAGTGGCAGCAGTGTGCTGAGAGGGGGAATGCGCCATTTGTGGACATTTTTGTCCAGTTTTGGCAATATTGCATTGGATAGAACTTTCGTCCCACTGATAGTTACTGCTAACTTAGCAGTAGCCTACCATTGTTGGCAATGGTACTGCTAAGTTAGCAGTAACTAAAAATTGCACCTATTATCTTTGGTTCACATGCGATGCAACCCTTAAGGCCATTTCACAAAAAAAATGTCGCGCGGCAAACGGCGCGACTTGCGGCAAATTTTATTGTTGCCAACAATTGGCAACAATAAATATAAATAAAAATTTGCCGAAAGTCGCGCCGTTTGCCGCGCGACATTTTTTTTGGTGAAATGGCCTTTAAGGCCCATTCACACAGGCCGTCGACGGTTTTGGTTTTTGGGCTCGTTGACGCCGTGGACCAATCAGAACGGGCCCTCACGTAAACAACGCGTCATGGTTACCGTGAGGGCCCACTCTGATTGGTCCAAAACCAAAACCAAAACCAAAACCGTCGACGGCCTGTGTGAATGGGCCTTTATGCAACTGTAATCCTAATAATCTTCATTAATCTCAAGTACCTTACGTCTACAGTTGTAGATAGCACAATCTTGTTGCACTTCAGATACTGTGCTGTAGTGTACCGACCCAATGAAGGTCACTTCACACTTTTGAAGTAATTAGTGTTGCAGTGACAAGTGTCTCACAGTCAGACCTAATTATGCGTTTCTTGGTCGGTTTGATCTTCGTAGCTGCGAGTGTGGCTGCCGATTTGAGTGTGGGAGACCGCGTGTTTGACTCTAGCTGGGAGCAGTACAAGGTCAGATAACGTTTCCTACCTTCAAACAGACACATACAAGTAATTTACCGCCACATTTTGTAGCTGGATTATGCCAAACACTACCCGAACATTGAAACCGAAGAGTCCAGACGCCTGATATGGGAGGACAACGTGATGTACATTTTGCAACACAACATTGAGCTTTTGATGGGACTTAAGACCTATGAGCTGGGCATGAATCAGTTCGCCGATTTGGTACAGTTTAAATCCCACCCTGATTTTGTCCGGAAATCTGACTCCGCAATTTCCAGACGAATGAAGAATTTACGGCTACCTTAAGCGACATCGACATTTCGGAGATTCCGAACCAAGAGGTGGAGAATTTTGGCGGAATTAGCGACCTGCCCGACGAGGTAATTTACTGGCCTTCCGATAATCCGGGTTGGGGAAAACTTTACGAGCTTTAACAAGTGAGGGTCTTTTTATAATGTCAAGGTGGACTGGAGGACAAAGGGCTTGGTGACCCCTGTCAAAGATCAGGGTGACTGCGGCTCATGCTGGTCATTCTCGACCACAGGAGCGCTCGAAGGTCAACATGCCAACAAAACTGGACAGCTAGTGTCTCTAAGGTAAGCAGATAATTAGTTTGATCTTGAAATAAAAGAGTTATATTGGCTATTAATTAAACCGGGCAGTACTCAGGCTATAAACTTGTAAGTGGACTTTGATAAAGTGGCCAGATAATACAGTTTGAGGCATTAAAAATTTTATACGCAGAGGAATCCTCTTAATTGCATTGTCGGATTATCGCATTGCGCAGGATTGCCAAATCCCCATCAGGACTTGAAGCAGACCGGATAATTACACCAAAATATTGAGCAAATTGGATATGCAATTAAGTGGATTTCAGCTTTAAAATAGTGCTGACGTCAACAGTGGACAACAATGACTGTCAACAATTTGACTTTTTAGCAGTCAAATCTGCTCAAAACCATAAGACATTTGCCAAATATCTTGGACGCTATAATTCGCATGATTAAATTTGTTTGAGGTTTCACAATAAGTGCAACTACCTGTGGTAGGCCCTGTATCATAATTATTTAGAAATTATATTTGTAAAAAAAAATCCAATCGAAAACAATGGGTCAAATTTTAATTCGCCACTAATCTCTCGGACTATAAGACGATGGCAGACGCATGTGGATAATTATGATATTATGATGACTGTTTTTGTTGTTTGTGGTATCCTACAGCGAGCAGAACCTTCTGGAATGCGACACGAGGAACAAAGGCTGCGATGGCGGCAACCCGATCGTCGGTTTCATTTACATCAAACAAAACGGCGGGATTGACACGGAGGAGTCGTACCCTTATGTCGGCAAGGTACTCACCTACCATTGATTCCCTCACCCTGTAATTGAAATCGCGATGCACGACACCGTATAAATCAATCTTGATGACCCCCCTCTTTCTTTTCATCCGTCCAGAAAATTACTAATCCGTTTGTCCTTCTGCATGTGACGCATGGAGTGCGCTTCGATTGCAGAATATCCATTTCATTAAGCCAATTTTATTCGCACTAACGTGCTTAGTTTGCAAGCAGTTGCTGGGATTCTCTAAATGTATCGACAGCTAAAATAGAAGGTTAAATAGCTTGTTAACCAATCTTGAAGAAGGGCGATCACTAAGGTTCGGCTCATGCGGAGGGTGGAACAGACGGCAGCCATTTTGAATCCAGATTCACACAATGTTGTTGATGCAAAAAAAAAATGTTATTTTCAGTTAGCATGTGTTGGACGCCTTTTTAATCACTAACCTTAAGCAGTGGATGCCAAATAATGACAAATTATTATCAGATCAGAGTGATTCCATTTTGTACATGTGCATGTTACAGAAGAATGCAGGGAGTTGCAAGTTCGATCCGAGCCAAGTAGGCGCCACTGTGACCGGTTGGAAAATGGCGAGCCAGGGTGACGAACAGTCTTTGCAAAAAGCTTTGGCTCGAGTCGGGCCCATTTCCGTGCTCATCGACGCCAGCAAGCGATCTTTCCAACTCTACAAGTAAGCCTGACTTATTCATCGAACTTCTCTCTCCCTTTCCCTTGTTATTCCCTCTGCATTGCAATTTCCAAACCCTGCTCGTGCCCTGAAATACAAATTGCAAAGAAAATTTTTTTGTATGCGAAATCTCCAAAAATTCCGGCAAGGAAATCACTCCAAAGAGAAGAAGTCCTATGAAATCTGGAGATAACAGGACATTTTATAGAATTTAATTTCTCGTACAAAGTTTTTATTATTTTTGTGAGTAATTTCCCTTCATGTGAAAGCTGTGCAGTTGTAGGACAGATCTGTGTTTTTCCATTCACTTGGCCGTGCCTGAGTGCTGATGATTGCATGTCTGTCGGAAACTTTTTTTGGCATTTCTAACGACTCATTGAACATGACAGATCTGGTGTATACTACGAACCGACCTGTTCTACCCAGACCTTGAACCACGCAGTACTGGCTGTCGGGTACGGTACCGATGCTGGTGACGACTATTGGATAGTGAAGAACTCCTGGGCAGCCAGATGGGGAGAGGCTGGATACATCAGGATGGCCAGAAACAAGAAGAACATGTGCGGAATTGCTACGGTTGCTTCTTATCCTACAGTCTGAGAATGAAGTGTAATCTTCCTGAATAAAAAGTCAAGCTGCTCAGCATCATGACCTCTGACATGTTCAACATGTTGAAACTTCTATGTACGTATTCCCGTACGGTACTTTACGTATTCTCGTATCATAATATCCTGTAGCGAAAAGCAGTGTACATACTTTGAGTTAAACAATATCTGACTGCATAATTAATTTCGCACTGTACTGCATTTACCCTCTTTGACATGTATAAGTTAAATGTTTTCGCAAAACAATCAAAGCACACAAAACAATTTTTAGATCACAACTTCAAGATTTATGATGTTTTTTTGCAAAGATATGGCTGCATGTAGGCTACTACAGGTACAGTAATATTTTTGACCAACTTTAGCGTTTACGTCCGATGTTGTCAAGGTGTCTTAGTTTTAATTCAGGAACAACAGCCTCGCACCCGCTACAAGAAAATTACCCAAACTTTTTACGGTTAATTGCAGCGGCTTAAAAAATTGAAATTCCGTCCCCTCCTCTTTTTATTGCAACCGCTTTGCATAGCAATCCAGGGCTCAAATGGTGGAGAAAACAGAACCTCCGAAAGTAACAGACAAACATTCTTCGTCTCCACCCCCTCCTTTCAGCCCAAAACGGTGGCCCGTAAATTTACGAAGGCGTCCTATACGCACCCCCTGAATCCTCTTTATTGCACCCGTGTGGAAGCTGGGTCGGAATTTCGGTCGTCTCTTGGCATCCCGCGACGAGTCAAATGACATGTCGACCCTTCAAATTACTACCCAGACATGTCCTCCTTTCCCCTCTCCTCCATCTCAACCCCTTGAGAAACAAGAAAGGGAAGGGTTTAGAAACCTGTGTCAACATCGAGCAAGAGTTTAGATGGAGCCGGACGCCATTTGGAATCTTAGCCCTTGCCACTGGTCTTACAATAATATTTGCTTACTCCCCAAAAAGTCTCCAGGCTCCGGATTGTAAAGTCTGTCCGGCTCCCGGACTTCTTTTTTTTATCTATACGACATATAAAAAGTTCTCTTTGCAGATCTCATGTCCAATCCTAACATGATGCTCAGAGAACTACGAGGATCTCTCAAAAAAATCTCCTTTTCTGCTTTCCAGAGTCTCTTTTGGGGTTCTTGGAAGGTTTTTTTAGAAGCTACTTGAAAGATCAAGATGTATCGATTACTGGGCTTCGAACAAAATGGTTCAGAAAAAGATGGAGGTCGTGTGTCATACTTCAAGTATGGATGTTTTGGATTGGATAAATATGGCCGTTTCATAATGTTTGTGGAGACGAAAACAGTAACGACAGCATAAATTATTCAGGTCGTTAATTGCAGTAATAGGCACATTGAAACTGGTGGATCCATCTATCGTGTAAGTAGCACACAAAACATGAAACCCGTGACTTGCATATATGTCATACCACCCATTGACGGCACTGTCGACGGTCGGTTGAGCAATGTTCTCACCAGACAGACCAATGAATATTTCATGCGGGTTGCTCACCAGGTTAATACTCCAGCTAATTTTTTTTCCATCCACGAATAGCCCCAAACACACTCGTACTATTCATCACTACGATCCGCTGAGCTAAAACCCTCCCATGCAAATCATGAATCTAAAAAATTTACAAAAAATCGCAGTGGAAAATGTCGGATGGAAAAGAAAAGGAAGCTCATGCGAACCAGAAAAAAAAGAGGTTCTGGAACAAAAGGTCTCACTGGAAATCAGAGGTTCATCTTATATGCCACGACTCACATTACAATCTGACTACAGCTTTATAGCCCTATAAAAGAGGGCCAGAGCAGTTCCTGACCGAATTACCGGCTCTACCCTTTTCACGAATCCTTTGCCGTACAATTTCCTCTAATTTGGTTAACATGCTTGACGGTACGGGGGGAGAGAAAAAAAAAGTCGGAAGCCACCAATGGGAGGGGGAGACTTATATTGCACTGCACCAGACGCGAATTTCATTTTGCGAATTTTTTGGGTGCGGATGAGAACAAATATTTCAAAATATCTGGACCGTGTGGAAACTGGAGAGCTCATCTGGGCAAAGCAAACTGCCCATGGACAGAAGTGGACTACTTTTTAAAAGAAGAATGGATCTAAGACAATCGCGGAATGAAAAAAAAATGCACTCGCATCATTGTTGATGAACAATATTACGAAAAGAAATTTTTGCTTAAAGCAATAGGTTACTTACTCACCATAGGTACATCCATCATCTGACATATCACCATAGTGTCCTTACCTGCAATGCAAAACAACAATCATTAGTTAGGAGCCCAATTATTGTAAGCAGTGAAACACAACAATTTAAAAATTGGTGCAACATGCGTGCAAAGTAGGCGCGATTTATCAACGTTTCATTGCAAGTGTCGCAGTAATTTTTATGTACAGAAATAAACGTTCAAAAAATTTTAGGCTGGAAAATGTATATTAAATTAGGTTAGGTTATGACAGATTAGCGAAATTAAACTACACTGGTCATTCATTGTCGTCGATTGTTATTATTTTCAAATGTTTTCTGGCCCTTTTCCAGCTGATAAATCATTTCTGGAATCGATGCAACCGGTCCTAAATGTCAAGTATTATTCCTAACAGTTTTAACTACTATAGCCACCACCTTGGACCAACACTCATTGTTCATCAGGTGACTCGGCCGACCTTGAGCCAATAGCCCAATTTCCATGCAAACAATATCCCCACCAATTACACGCAATGTCCGGAGTGTAAATCTACAGCATAGTTCCTATCACACCCTTCTAAAACGTGTCACCGTCGAGTTAGTTAGCCGGGGTGTTTCACACCCACGCAGCCTGAATACCAAAAACGCTTTTTGGAGCCAGAACATTACAATTGAACTCACGTACATGACAACAACCTTATTCATAAGCCCTCAATTGCAAGGGAGGTCCACTCTCTTATTATTGCGACTCATCTTCAAAAGACCGAGGACCTCCCGCTTACATCATCCACTCTCATCACTTTTATCGATGAGGAGGCATCAATTCTAATCAAGTTTACAACTAGCTCTCAATTCACCTTCTTTATTTTTATGAGCATAACTCTTTTTAAACTGCCGGAGGGGTGAAAGACACGCAATGTTTCCTATTAGGTTACTTTGGACAACCTCATTTTCATCGGATAACGGTTACATTTTTTTGGCATCAAGAAGCTTTTTAGAGGTACTCAGAAAGAGTCGGAAGAGTAAAAGAGAATAGAAACCAATAGTTCGCGAAATTAAAAAAGAAAGTTGGAAGATTAAAAGTGCAACCTGCTCTTTTCAGCTGAATTCAAAAATTGCAGCTATGGCAAAGAAATATTCACAAAAATATTCGTAGGCAAGAAATAAAATATTCTCAATACTAAAAGTTGGGTGTTCTTGTCAACTTTTCCCAACGCTCCTCAATTATGCGTGCAGCCCACAAGCAAGATCCCTTACGATACTGTAACATGGCATGGTGTGAGTCACACCTGAAATATGCACGCCCCTCACCGCCGGTTATTCACGGCCAGTGCACGTAGGATTTGTATTAATAACAACCGCTTTAAAAATAGCAAAGCCAGGGCTTGTAAATAAGTCGCATCTAAAAAACCTATAATGGCAACCTCGCATGTATAAAATTGAACTGTGCTATAGAATTGGCTCCAGTCAGTGCCTCTGTTTGTCTGGAATGTATATGTAGATGAATATTATGCGAGCGCAACCGACTGCACACCCACACTCGCGCAGCTGTTCTGACAACAACGTTGTCACAGTTACTCCCTTTGGGCAAAAACATAATTCACATCAGTAGTTCTGAGGTTCCTTCCAGAGTTTTGGCAACGTCGCAAACGTCGGCCATTTTGTATCTCCTCAAGAGTAGCGTTGGAAATAAGGGCAGCGCAGAACTTCCACTCTACAGAGCTTACCAACTGTTATTGATATTGCCAACCATGCACGCTGCGCGAACTGTTGTGCGCACTCTGTTGCGTTCGTTAAACAATTCATTTATACGTAGTACCACCGTGAGAGTGGCACAGTGTACCATCTATAGCCGGCCTTGGTGGACTAGGGGTTAGCGCGCTCGCCTCTGGTCGTAAGGTTGTGGGTTTCGAATCCGGCCGAGGTCGGTGACTTTTCTCAGGGTGGTAAAAAAGTGAGAGTGCGCCTTCCTTCGGAGGGGAAGTAAAGCAGTCGGTCCCGTGTGCTTGTGACATTGCGCGAGTGCACGTTAAAGATCCCTAGAGTGGCCAAATTTCCAGGAGGAGGACCACCCCCTGGCGTCGGTGTTGAGCCTTAGATGCAGAAATAGGCCGACGTTAAGCCCCACTGAACCCAGTGTACAGTACCATCTATGTGAGAGATATGGTACTACAGGGACAGGTGATTAAACATTGGGCTGAAGTTCTGACACATACTGTACCTCTGTCCACTTTTTTTTCCAAAAAATTTCCTCATTCGTTACACTCATCCGCAAATAAGTGATCCATTTTTTTTTTTTAAGACGTGGATAAGAATCAGCAGGAAAAGTCTACCCGGGCGCCAAAGGGACCAAGCAAAGGTGATAGATTACAAGCCGGCTGCTCATAATGCACAACACGAGAAGCCACGCCTTCTTTCCTTATCTCTATAGTTGGGGATTTTCGAGTGGAAGGGTAGACCCAATAAGGAGGGCAAAAGTCAATGACAAATGCGCGCCCGTTCATAGTATCAGATTTTCATACCCATGTCCGCAGCAACGGGATTTGCGACCTGCTAATATGCTAATTTGGCCACCTCACCCACTCCTCTTCTGCAAAGCGCAGAAAGTTATCTAGGAAGGTTTGTAGATAACGTAACAATTAGGCGAGGGCAAAAATATAGCAACTTTTTTTTTCACGAGTGCAACCTAGTGCGCACCACTGTTCGCACAGTTTGCACGGTTGGCATTATAAATGATGTTTGGTAAGTTCTCTGTATAGTGGTGGTACTGGTAATAAGCTCTGCGCGTATTTCCAACGCTACGCTTGGGGAAACAAAATGGCTGACGTTTGCGAAGTTGCCAATAAGGCTATGGAACGAACCTCAGAGGCTACGGACCATGTAAAATATTAATATTTAAATAAAAATAATTAATAAATAATTAAAATAAAATAATTTTAAATAATGAAATAAAATAATTTAACAAAAATTAAATGAAATTATATTAGAAATAACAAAATAAACATAATAAAACCTAAATATATTAAATGAAATTATATTAGAAATAACAAAATAAACATAATAAAAGCTAAATATATTAAATTAAATTATTAATAATAAAATACGGTACGTAACCAAAATTATTTGGCCCCTGGGAAGTAACTCTGACAACCTAGTTGTTGTCACAACAGAGGAGCTGCGCGAGTGAGGGTGCGCACTCGGTTGCGCTCGTAAAAAATCACCTATAGTTGATTGGAGATGATGACTCACGCCAGACAAACAAAGGCCCCTTCTCATGTCAATTCTACGTGACACAATCATAAATCACTGCTAATGTGGGTAACAGTTACCAGAAAATGAACAAATCGCTGATATTTTTGAGCGGCAGTATCACCGATAGCCGTAAGCCAAAAAACACCATGTTGGCCCCCATATTATGCCCCAGCAAGCTCCGGTTGCCCGTGTCATACAGGCCGCGTTATTGTTGCATCGTTCGATAAAACCGATATTACATCTGGTTAGCACTAACAGGTATGAATATGAAAACGCATCAAAGGTTATATTGCAGGCCTGGAGGCTTTGCTGGAAAAATATGACATCCCCCCACTCCCTCCCTCCCTCCCTCCATACCGTAAATAAAAAAAATCTCGTGCGTGCAGCATATAGATCAAAGTCATATCGGTTGGGAAGGGAAGACTTTTTAAGGCATCTTTCGATCTTGCTTCTGACAAGGAAGCTGCGGTGAAAAAAGGTGCCGACACTTCGATCCGGATCCACGAGATGCCTCCCAATTTTGGTGGGTCTGGGGGAGTTGGGTGTGATAGGGGAAGGAGGAAAATGTCCAACCCTGTACCTTTCCAGCCCGGGAACATCCCTCCCCTTTTCTCCGGCGATAAATTACTTGAGATGAGGAAGGATCACACTTTGCCAAAGGGAGGGAAGCTGCCTATTGGGCCATTCGAGGGATCACGATGCGAGCTGCGGAATCTGCCAGGAAATAGTTATGTGGGTTGGAGTTGAGATGGTGGTCCACATAAACTATTTTCGACTCTTAGACCACTTTTCTTAAAAGGGTTGTTTCTCCTGTCTTCTCCTAAGCCTTTGTTGTCAGGTTCTCTACACAATTCACTCGAACTGGCCACGTAGTACCATACCCCTCATATAGATGGCACACACTACTGCCACGCACCAGTGATGACTCACCCTGGACAAACAGAGACACAAACAATGATTCCAGACGGAAACTAACAAAACTTTGACTTCTAAGTAACGCAATTTAATCTATAATATTAAAATCCTATTCACGATGTTTGGTTAAGCCTTCTGATTGGTCCGCCCCATATTGCTACCTCAAATCTTTCGATTGGCTCCCTCACACAACAATATGAGTAAACAGTGTACCTTTCATTGACACTGTTTACTCATATTGTTATACCTGAAGAGGGGGAGGTTCCAGAAGCGACTCACAATACGGTCTTCACCCCAACCCGCAAGCCTAGAAAAATGCGACAGAAGCGAAGGTTTTTGTAGTTTAACTTTTAAATCGCTAAGGTGGCCTGTGATAAATATAATTAGTATCATTATATAACTTGTATAGTGAAACCAGTACGGAGCTGTACTTACTCTTGGGTACTGCATAAGTGCAAAAATAATGCTTTAATGCCGGCTCAGTTATTTATATTAATCCTGCGCGTTCCAGTGTAACTGACGCAAAATTTATAAACTTTCACGTTTCCAGGAAAAAAGAAAAAGCAACAGAATTTCTCTAAAAATACAGACGTTCTGAATTTGATTATATCCATTTCCGGGAACTATGCTTTGCAATTTTTTTAAATACATATTTTTTAAATAGTCCTGTCAGGATGGTGACTGTTGTATTTTCGTTTTGTGACATATTTGCATCTCTAAATTGTGTGAAGGAAAATATTATACATACATTTTCTTTAAAATTAGTTCTAACCAAGTTCATTGCACATATATGATTCACACCAGTACTGATTGGACACGATATTACTGTGGTTATATTCTACAAAAATATAGTGTGGCAGCTCTATTTTTGTAACACACGTTAAATTTAGCGTATCAATGTCCAAATCAGCCAAAGTGTAATTTTTTTTCTATTCTCCCAACAACAATTCTCTCTTTCTCTCTGGTAGTTTTATATAGAGCCCGCCTGGGCCTCGCCCCCACCACTTCCCCCCATTGATTATAGAGCAACGCACGGGGTAAAACGCTGGCAAGCCTTAAAAATTCATACCATGACTGACTCTAACCTGGGAACTACTGCTCGTTGTTTCACAGCCCCGGTAAATAATTCTCCAGGCCCCCACACTTCATTCCTGAGTCTGGGAAATGGTCGATATCTCATCTGACACCAAGCAAAGGGGGGGCAGCCCTTTCATTTATTGCGCCAACCCAGATTGCAGGCCCAACACTGCAAACACTCACTATATACACTCGGACACTAATTGCTGCCAACTATAACTTGCTAGCTTTTAATAGTCAGTGATCATGCCAGATTTATGTTTGTTACAAGTCACAGAAGTTGGACGCAAAGTAGTGTTCAACAGACTCGATGTCTAAAGAGAAGATTTGCCAATATTGTTACTGCTTCCTCCAATAGTGAGGTTCAAACTGTGAAATAATTTCTACACTGTTGTAAATGAAGGATATATTAAGATTCCGTTGGTCAGATTATTGTTTTAAATCATTCCGTTCAGTTGCTGGTGAAACATTAATGTGTCCGTTGGGAAAGTACACTTACGTAACAGACGCAAACTAATGAATTTAGTATGACTCGTCTGTGTCACTGATTATTGTGTTTACTGCATTGTACTGTACATGGGAGGGTTAGCCAATATCGTTGGTTTTCTCTCGATGCTGGAGTTTAAGCAATGTTTTTCAGACGTCTTATGCCCGAGATTGTTTCACTTGGTCGGATTCTGCGTTTATCCGGGCTCTAATAGTTAATTTGGTTCAATTACATAAGCTATAATATGAATCCAATGAAAATTGCACTTTATGTCATTTCAATTGAAGTAAGACTAATGAATGTTTGATCTTTTCACTTTCTAAGTAGGCTCCACTAATTACTTTATCGAACGAGGTTCACCTTTGATTATATTAAAAATCGTTTCACCCTCAATTTGTAAGTAAAACGTTATCATGTATATTAGAAAAAAGCACTCTTTGTACTACTAGCAGGCCTAACTGTTTCAAGTAAGCAAACATCGTACATATTTATTTTTGGAGTCTCGTCAGATTTATCTCCAAATCTCAACAGGTTAGCTGAAAGGTGAATTTAGATGAAAAAGAAATAAAAACAGGAGCATGCGAACTCCAGTATTCATGTTCAGACACCGTCAATTGCATAATTTTGTTGATAATGTCAATTTGTTTATACTTTAAAACAAAGCACCCCTGCTGTAGGCTACATTCCCTCAAATAGTATTCCGTGCTTCAATTGGGATTCTACCATTCTTGCTTATTCAATTGTTCCAGATGCATACTCTACACATTCGCGGAATAATTTTCCTCTCAACATTCGC
Source organism: Catajapyx aquilonaris (assembly GCA_000934665.2). Lineage (NCBI taxonomy): Eukaryota > Metazoa > Arthropoda > Diplura > Dicellurata > Japygidae > Catajapyx > Catajapyx aquilonaris. The sequence goes on from JYFJ02005814.1 coordinate 12,745, forward strand.
CTACGAAACAAATTTGCATACATCAGCACTACATCTAATTCAATCGTTCATGCACTATGTGCACATCAACTTGTACACAAACTAGTTCTCACTCATTTGCATAGGATTCAGGCCCTGTTGTATATTCACGAATCTGAAACATATCAGATACCAGATTGTCTACATATTCATTTGTTTGTTTGTTTGTTTGTTTGTTTTAAACCAAGTGCTCAGGCCAGAAGGTTTCGTCTAAAATATGGCATGATTTTGTGAAGCTTTACTTCCATATTTCTGTGACTTCGGTAATTTTACGGAGTGGTGCACAATGATTGTATGCACTTCCTCTGGATTCAGGATTCTTGCAAATTTCTTAGAACATATTAATTTTGCAATTAAGGGTATCCCAATGAGTTCAGAACACCTTACAAAATCGGCTAAAACTTGCCGAAAATTAGACCGCATCTGAACCAAGTTCTCTGACGTCACATTTTCATTGCTTGATATTAACTCCCGATTGGAAAGCATTGCAAGGAGGGTTTTTTTTTCCTCCGGTCTTCTCTCTATATATTTTTCCTTCTCCTTTTCTTTTTCTCCTCTCTGTTGGAATTGGCACTTCCCCTTTCAGCTGACACCCAAGCGAACCTTTCATCAAATTTGTAGCTTCCTCCAGCTCTTCTCTTTTCCCTCCGAGTCGCGTGCCAAGAAGACCCAAGAAGAAGAAGAACCCTCTTGTTGCAACCCCCCCCCCTTCTACTTGCCTTCCCAACCTACTGCTGACAATACAAACAACTTTCCAAGCTATCCGATGATGGAGAGAAATTACGTTGCCGGTACCAGTCACGTGTCTGTCACAAATGACGACGTACGAGAAGAAGGAGGAAAAAAAAACCCTTTGCTTTACCTTGACTTGTTACGAATTTTGAGCCGCATCATGACAAGATCTGTGCACGAAGCAAGTCACGAAATTAATTACAGTTCAGGAAATTTTGACGCTAATTAAGAATCGTAATATGTAACTAACACTAGCACAATTCATACCGGTATCAAAAATTATTTTTAATGTCGGAGTGTGTAGAGCCTACCCAGTGATTTTTAGAGCAAGTTCAGGCCAGATAAGTTATTATTTTGTCAAAATCAATGAAATGTTTTCTTCAGTACTCTTGATATTTTTTACGAGCGCAACCGAGTGCGCACCCACACTCGCGCAGCTCCACTGTTCTGACCACAACGTTGCCAAAGTTACTCCCCAACGGCCAAAAACTAATTCACACCCGTATAGGCTAAAAAGATCGGGCCAGAGACTTCGCAACGTCGCTAACTTAGGCCATATTGCCCCCCCCCCCAGCGTAGCGTTGGAAATAAGTGCAGCGCAGTAAACCCACTATACAGACTTAGCAACTATCATTGATAATGCCAACCGTGCATGCTGATTTAGTTTTTAAAAATTCATCGATAATAATATGTTATGTTTTCATCTGTAAACTGGCTTCGATAAGAAATCATCCACTGTATCGCAAATCTGTGAAAATATTAGTTCACAACTGTTGCCTACATTTAATAGTGATTCTGATTGAACCAATCACGTGCATCACATCACAATAAACAGCATTAATATTATCTCCACTTTCCCTTAGATCAGCACTACTCAACCGCCATAACATGAACCGCACGTGACCAGATTACGCATTTAAGTTTCACCTCAGACAAAAAAGTTTTGTTGGCCCCTGGAGTGACCGGAAGGAGGGGAAGAAAACCTCAGAGTAGGTAGGGGGATAGCATCCGGAAACGGAAGTGATTAGGAGAAAGGTCTGCTAACCACCGAGGGGAAATTGATCCTTGATTCAAAATCCGCACCACGAAGAGATTTTCCTCGCAGGAAATCCGGGGCTACGGACTCTTGATTTTTTCTTTTTTCTTTTCTTTTCTTCACAACCCCCTCCTCTTCTAGCTTTGCCATTTCATCTCCCATGGTGGCCACACGTCCACTATACCCAGCTTGACTTTTAATTCCCTGAAAATTGCCAACCCGTAGTGGTTAGTTTCTCGGAATGACTCTCTCTGACATACCTACGGAATACCAAAAAAAAATCTTCATTGAGTTTCCATGCAGGTTGTAGGACTAGACGTTACCTGATGTAATGGCAACCAATTTCCTAACTTCAAACCTGTGTTTTAAGCCATTTACACTCTGTGTTTTCTGTAGTAGAGAGTTAGTGCCTATGTTTGTCCGCGGTGAGTCATCAGTACTGCGCAAAGAGGAACGATGCGCCATCTGTTGAGCCATCTATGTGGCACCACATCCATATTTTAACTTTTTTTGGATGGTGCCATGGTGGCGAGACATCTTGTACACACTTTGTCACGTGCGCGGCTCGTTCTATCGGATACACTACTAACACCGCACTTCCCTTTACCCCTCCTACCCACTAAAGAAGGTGGGGGCAAAGCAACAAAGAGTTTTCCGGAGTACATCAACTCCTCCATGAGAAGAAAAGGCTTTAATATCCCGTCGGGCCTCGTAACTGTCTTGTCGTAGCAGACGAATGGGGACGGGGCAAAGTAAAGGGCCTCACGTCACATCCGGATGAGGGATGGGATGCACCGGAACCGGCACGGAAACAACCAACTTGCCCAACACCTTACAGGTCATTCTTTTTCACAAAGATAACAAGGGAAAAGGAGAAGAGAAAGAAGAGAAATGGTTTCCCGCGCGCAAGTCTTGTATATTAGATGCAGGATGGTTCAGGCAAATAAAACGTTTAGAGGGTGAGAGGGTGGATGAATACAGCCTACGACACTTCCATCATCTCGGCAGCTAATAGCTATACTTTTTATAGCCTCTGAATGTAAGGTAACTGTCACAAAAAAATCTGCTTTACTAAAGCAATCAGAGTAATGCGGGAAATCTCGCACCTTGCATTTAAAAGTCATTTATCTCGGTAAGGAGGCCCTCCATGCTCGTGAGCACAGAGATTCGCTAACACTATTTTCAGGCGCGAAGCTAATAAGCTGTAATTAAGTCGCTAATGAAGAATGTCAGGTTATATGATCCGGGAGGAGTATTCCTGTTACTGTACTACCCTCTTTTACGTCCAGTTGCCTGAAAATCATGCATAGGTATATGTTTAATTAAGCAGGTTTCCATGCCAGATGCACCGCATTAGTATCACGGAATTGAAGTAGTTTTCCAACCCTATTCGAGTCCACTTTAAAGAAGGCTAAATAAATAAATAAATCATACGCAAAATTGGCTAGAGTGTGCCTCTGCTTGTCCAGAGTGAGCCATCAGCTAGTACTGTACCACTAGCCCTCGCCAGACCGCGAGAGTGGCAGTAGTGTGCAGAGAGATATGATTCGCCATCTGTGTAAGAAATATTGTACTATGTGGACAGCGATGGACAGTCGGGTGCCAGGGCAGTTCAATACGAAATAAATAGCCATTTCAGTCCAGAAAAGGCCAGAACTCGACCGAAATTAGTAGGTAAATCCATAATTAACGAGCACTTGCTAAGTCTCTCTCATCATCCTCAATAAAAAGCAGGTCGCAATAAAAGGCAACAAAAGGTGTTGTACTGTACGCCGGCGCTTTTTTCCTGACGATGCATTTCCTCGTTGAAAATACACACACACACGCCCGCCTCTCGGAAGTCCGTAGCATGACTTCATAATTTTGCAAATAAGCACGCACGGCATGTCAATTATCAGGCGGGTGCGAACCTTGCCCGCTTAAGGCCAAACCCCACACACACAAAATATGGTAAGCGAAGAAATAACAGATGGAGCCACCCTCGACCCATCCAACTCTTCATCATCTCCATCCCCCCCTCCCAACACTATAAAACAGCGACGATGTGGAGAGAGTGCCCACCAATTCGCGCCAATTTACTGCCCCCTCGGGAACATTTCCATGTAGAGAGAGAG
>JYFJ02005815.1:1445-23017 GCA_000934665.2 Catajapyx aquilonaris
AAAAAATTGATAATTCGATCCCTCTTGTAAAATGTACGGCCTGCTCTAAAACATTTGCGTGTCAGAGCGCAATGGGTATTTTGGGGGGTGGTCCTACCCACACGAGAAGGCTCGTGCAAACTGGCCAAGAAGTGCGAATTTATTGGTCAGTTTTGGCGGGCTTTTTCATACAATTTTTGTTTTGCCTCACTCACCAAAATTTTTTTTGGACCCAAGTGGATGTTTAAACAGTGCGGGCTTTTGCAAACTCAAAGACCCATCAGCAAGGTACATCCATTGCGCATCTCCCCACCACAATTCCATAATCCTCCATCCTCTCTCTCTCTCTCTCTCTCTCTCTCCATGCACCAAAACATCCCTTTGATCTGTTTGCTCCCGTGATTTGATAGGCCAGCCATGCTTTATCGCCCATCTCCTCTAGTAGGGCTCGCATTCCACTGCTCGAAACAATGCATCCAGGCTACGTCATATGTATACATACGGTACAACATTATGTAGTGCTCGATTATCATTGTGACGGACCTCCCCTGGGGTGTTTGTACGCCTGTACAAACAGGGTTGCCGGCTTTCCAAAGCCATAATCCAGCTTTACAGTCCGGCGGAGATGGTGGAAGAGGGTTGGAGGGGGGTGTCCTTTTGTCCACACGAGCTAACAGGTTTCGCCCCCCACCCCCCTCCCTAGCCCGTTGAAGCCATTTAGGAAATTACTCCATATGGGTCGGGACGGCAGAGATACCTTGGAAAAGCTCTGCAAATGGAGCTCGGGATTTGGAATCGAATTACAAACGGCAAGTTCCTGAGAGATAGGTGGTAATGGATTGGGGTAGTTGTAGGTGTGGCTGCGGAAAGAGATGTCGGATTGATGGGTAGGAGGGGGGGGGGGGGCTTTTAATCCGGAAGCTGAAGAGAAGATGGCCTCTCCGGAGGGGGGATGCTGACAGTGTAGGGGGGAGAAAGAGAGCAAAGCTGGACATTAGAGGGTGTCCAATCGGAATTTGTGACGGACAGCGAGTGTCCGGTCCAACCCTCGCAACCTGCCAAATGTCGTGACCGATCGTGGGTACAGGGTGGACCACTACCCCGAATTCGCAATTTGCTTAATCAGCACGACACTTTGGGAGTAAACTGCAATTGCAATTAGTGTTCATCCTGAACAGCCCGCAACCCAAGCGCCTCAATTGTGCGCCAGGCAGCGTATCTCGCAGGCGTTGAAGTTCCCTTCACAAAAGCAATGTCAGATTCGTCCCTCTTGAGATTTGCTACCGAAAAAAAAGGGGGGTGGAACACTTGCTTTCCAATTTCATGGCTGAGATGGACCTGAATTGGGGGACTCCCGACAGTGTTTCGCGGACTGGAGACACTCCAGCTCGAGTCCCCTTTTGTCGGAATGCTCCGAGAATTGACCTGGTGTTGCCTGCAGGGTACTGCTGTAGTGTAAAGGGGGGGATGACCTGGACCGCTTGAATTTTCGGAGGAGGTAGGAACTTGCGCGGCACTGTGCGAAAAGGGCTTTGTGCTTCCTGGAAGCCTATTGTTTTCCGGGTATATATAGGTCGCCCGAAACTTGGTGCTGTGTTTTTGGGGGGGTCGAAATGTGCGGTGCCTCAACTTTTGCACTTCCTCCGAGAGCAAGTTTCGCGGGATATTAGCGCTTGTTTGCGGTCGTAATGTACACCAATTTAGCCAGGGCGGCGGAGGAACGGCGGTTTAGGTTGGAAGGGAGAATCAAATACTTTCACAGGGAGGGAACGTCTCGATTATTACGAGCGACTTTGGGGATATCCCCAAAACAGCCCCCCCGTATAAGCTCCAGTATAAATATGGACCGGATTCTTAAGTATACGGTGACTTACTGCACTTGGTAATAGTCCGGCTGGATTTGTGCGCTAGTTGTTAAAGCTGTGAACAAAACGTTACCGCGAACGCCCCATTTACTTAATGGTTCAGGGTCGTTATAGCAGCGACTTTGTTCCTGTTTGCTGTATAACTTGTTTTATAGTCCAGGCGATTCGGGTGAATCCCTCCAAACTGCTTTCTTCAGCCAGTGAGAATTGCTGAAAAAGTGCTAAAGGTGTGTTTGTATGATTTATGAAGCAAGTAAAACCATTTCCGTGTTGTTGTTATTATCAATACCAGTCACTGTGACACAATAAAATCATTTCCATTTGTCCAAACCACCTAGGAGCAATAGTGGCAAGTGCATGTTGCAATGTGTAATTTGCATTCAACATCCAATTATTGCCCCATGCTGTTGACCAAATGTGATTACAGGGCGTACAGTGCATGCACTGTAACCATCATGTATTCCTTACACGTTCGGAGTTTCTGCAAGATTCACATTACCATGCTGCAGACCCTGAACTGTGCCATTTCTGTCCAGACGTATAACCGCAATTGATGAAATGTAATTCACTAGAAAGATATAAAAACGTAGCATAATGCTATCTCGTGACACTCTTTTTATTTCCAGTTAATAGAAATCACTGAGAGCACCTGGCCTTGTTCCTTCCAGTCCCATTGAATATACCGTGGGACTCGTAAGCTATATCAGGCTTTTCCTTCCCTGTGCTGCTTCTCGACTAGCTCAGGCATCGTGCACTCGAATCATGTTATTTCAAGTTTCACCTGTCTAATCCAACCGCTTTAGGAACCCGGTTGCTAGGAGATGACACGAGTTTCTTCAAAGGAGGCCCCTCTCCCCTCTATCTCTTGTGTGTATAAAGGTCGCCTTATTAGACCGCCTTGAAATGCCCCGGAAAATCTAGGCTGTTGAAGCGAAGCAAACGCATGGAAGGCAACGTTGTGTAGTCTCCCACGCAAGATTAGGCTTCTTTTTTTTTTTTTTTTTTGAAAACGTGAACAAGGATGGATAAAAAAAAATGTGTAGATCGCATTATAGCTTTTTCGACGTATATTTTTACAGATCCGCATGACTACCATCTGCACTTTTTTTTATTAAAAAAAAACGATAAAGATGGAAAATATATAAGGCTGCGTAACCGCGACCTAGAAATAGCTGTTCATCTAGCTTCAGGACGATATCTCTACCGCTCTAGGGGTGGAAATAGGATTCTGGTGATCTTACCACTCACATCCTCTCTCGGCCTCATCCATTCCCATAAAACTGACAAAAGATGGCGGCCCCTTAAATCACTCCCTCCATGAAGAACGACGGTCCCGAGCACATTTTAAAATACACCTCCTCCTTATATATATATATACGGTTAGTGGACGTCCTCTTTTTAGGTGTATAAGTGGCTCGGTCCACTGTGCCTGACTGATATTAGAGCCGTGCTGGGCACATTTCCCACCGAGAAGATCATCTTTGCCTTAATTACCCGCTGCCGTGCAAGGCTCCCGCAGGCGAGTATAAATAGGCCCACCAAAGTCAGTTATGGCTCTAATGAGCCGTGCTTAATGAGATATCTTAAGAGGGGCTCTTGATGGCCCGGTTCACGGAGAACACACTTGATTTTTTTTTTTTTTTTAGAAAAATCGTGCGCGCAAATCGGGAACAAAACTGCCCACCCCTTTTTGTTTTGCAGGTTGTATACACGCGTTTCCACTTTGTGTCGGCGCCATGTCAAAATCTGGTTGGGAAAAAAACTAAAGGCGGGTCACATTATGCACGCGGTGGCATGTTTATCACCGGAATTTTTTGGGGATGGCAACGGGCCCTCCCCATATTTGTGGCGGAATATTATATGTGGCACGCTGGTTTTGCAAAGATGGAAGCGGGCAGGCGACAGTAGACTACATTTTCTCGCCATTCGAGGGCATCCGGGCGAGAATTCCACTAAGGATGTGCTGCCAGCATGCAAAACTGAATGGATGGGCGTAGGTGGAATGCATTTTATAGGCTTCCTGTAGACGTGGCATCAGGAAAACACGCTCGGTGGGGGCTTGAGCCTTGGAGGAGCAGAAAAGAAGAAGAAAAAAATCGCATCTTTCCACAGCCTCCAAGGAAGGAAGCTGAGGTTTCTTATTAAGCTCGTGTTTCGGAATTCCTATATAAAGCGGAGGCTGGCAAGATGTATCCAGCCTTTTCAGAGCTTCAGGTTTTTCTTGAAGCAACACGCCCCCCTTCCCTCCCAAAACCGGCCTGCGTTTAAAGCCTAGGCTTCGTAATTTGGGAAACAAAAGTTTTCTGGGGACCTGCCTGGGGGATAAGGGCTTGTGCCATGGCCGGATTATTTATGGGGACAACCTAAGATTTCCAGCGTTTACTGCAGACTCGCGACTCTGAGCCCCGCGTCACTTGAGCTCCTTCACCTGAGAATAAATGGCGCAGTGTGGCAACAACGGGCCCCGTTTACTCGAGGCCCATGCTAGTGTCACGATTAATCTTTCTCCTAATAGGCTTATTCTCTCCGTCGGATGTTTATCCGACCTGATAGTACCACGATCTCTCGCACGGTGGCAGGAGTGTGCAGATGGAGTATATGCCATCTAGGCATGAAGAATAGTACTATGTGGTAAATCGGCGGGACATTTAAAGTTGATTGTCACTGTAATGCACTGATTATACGTTTTGCCAAGGGGTTGACTAAATAGGGGAATAAATCCTGCAGCCATCGGCTGTGTTATTTTTGGCATTCTTTTGTGCTGTTGAAATGTCAGGAGATGACCCTCCTGTTAAAAGACGCCCTTGACTTCTTTTCTCACCTTCTTTTCAGAAGAAGCGGACACGGATCAAGAGACGGATCGACTCCTGGGGCAGCACAGGCCGGACGACAAAGGATTCTTCGACGAGAAGGTAACCCGAGGTTTTAAGCATATAATGTGCAGATTTTGTTTTGGGGTGGAATTATTCTAGCATGTGATTCAATTTGTTTCAAAAAGACCGTCTTCGCTTTGCCGAGTTTGCCGGCATGACTTCTCTCTCAGGGATTGCAAATGGTACCTGACAAAACCACGCGACTCAACCCCACACGCGTGCACACCGTCGTAATTAACCCCCGAGTAATTAGCACAGTGTGGTGGGCACCGGACAGGTGCATCACTGTACGGATTATTATTCGAGCCGGACACTTTTTTTTGTGTTGTTTTTAGTCGTGGGGGGGTCTGTCACAATATTGTTGCACGCATGATTGGACCCTGTGGTTTTTTTTGTCTGCCGCTCAGTTTGACGTTATTGGCAGGGTCTGTCGGGACATTTTTAGAGTGTGCACCAATCAGTTGTTGGATTGTTAGCCCCAGCAACAATCCGGTCAGGTGCTGCCGACATTTTTTTATTATTATTCAAGCGACGTTGCCTTATAACCCAAGCGAGTGCAGAACAACTGGCGCTGCTGTTTTCTTCTTGCCTTTTTGGCCTTAATTAGGGCAGGTGCGAGCGCACCCAACTTGGAATTAATTAAGCCTCCCCCCCTCCCCTATGTTAATTAGGCGGGGGGGGGGGGGGTTACGAATTCACCTTCAGAACCCGAGTTAGCGGGGAGGGGCCGAGTCTGGCAGGCCAACCACCGCCCCTGTGATTACACTCGGAAAAGTTTCTGGTGCCACCCCAGAGAGAGACTGGGGGGTGCCAGCCGCCAGGACGTCCAATTGACACGATTTTAGGGAATGTGTCCATAAAGTTAGGTTAGACTTTTGGAACAATGTTCCCATTTTATGTGGCCCTCTCTAGCAGCTTGTTATTAAGCAGTTACTTTCGAATAACTGTTAGGAATCCTGCGAAACTGTTCTCATGTGGGTTGACTCATTATTGCATAACATGGTCCAATTGACCCACTGTAGTGCATGCAATTCAGTCCTCTAACTTGAAACTTAATTTAACTTAATTTAACTTAATTTTTAAAACAATATGTATAGGATATTTGTGTTGTTCCCAGCGCCAAATTATTTCCAGACACAAAATTTGGGACATTAGCCTATATCGAAACCAACTCTTGCGAGTTTGAGGAGGATAATGTAGTGAAATCTGTACGTACTGCGGATTTTTTTTCTCTTCAAATTACACTGTTGGGGTGTTTTGAAGGATCAATTAGCCCAGGCGCTGTATATCCTGCAACGAGATTAATAAGGGCTGCAAATCCCTCGGATTTCCCCGGGATTGTAATGCGCTAATTTGTCTGCTTAATGCCCACACCCCTGCGAAGGTCATTTTCTGGAGGGACTTAATGCCTCCGCAAGAAAGACAAGTCAACATTTTATATAAAATGTGCATTACCAGAATTGCTTTCCATTCTTAGCCCCCCCTGTAGTAGTTACCCTTCATTTTTAGCCGCTGGATTATCACATCCTGAGGGTGGGTTGTCCCGATTAGCTCTGCACACACAGTTTGATTCGCGAGCGTGTGTGTGTCTGTGTCCCGCGAGAGGAAGATTTAGCTGGTGGGCTAATCCTGGGGGCTCCCATGTTGCTCCCAAATGCAGGGCACGAGCTTTTAAGTTGAGGGCTTGTCAGATGAGAGAGGAGGGGTGGGCTAAGGCACGTGGATTAATCAGGGGCTGCCTTTTTTTTGTGTGTGTGGAGCGCCAGAATCCGCCATCATGCCTATCATTCTGGCATTTGCAGGGGCTGTTTTTTCTCATCAGATTTTTTTTTGGAGAAGGAGCCTGGTTGCATTTCGATGCCGGGAGGAGAAACAGATTAGGAAAAAATCCTGGTGTTCGGAAATTACTTCCTGTTGGGTTTTTTTTTTGCTGCGGATATCGGAAACTCGTGGTCTAGTCGGACACACACACAAAAAAAAGTTTTTTTTATTAGGAAGAAATAAACGGGAAATGTGCTGGGGTTTAATGGAATTTGAAATTGGGGAATGTGGCAGGCGTGAATATTGTTGTAATTGCGCGGTCCTATGCCGCAACTATGTGCGGTGTGCACAAAACGATGCGGAAATAAAAATATCGGGCGATATTGAGAGTTGAAACACACGTGTGTGTATATGCCCATCAGATTAAATTAAACGCATATATGCCACACTGAAATTGCTCCAGGTAGTAAAATCCCTACTTACGCGGATGAGGAGGCGTGTTGCCTTCCTAGAAAATTGAGCGATGTTCCGCTCTGCACACAATTAGTGTTTGAGTTTTTAAGGCGATAAAAAAAAACAACGAATGGTGCACGCGCCCTTTTCCTGTGCGGTGTGCCAACACGTGACCTCCCGATTACGCTGCTTCCTATTTTGATATAACAAAAGGTTGGAGGGTCTGGCATGGGAGAGGTGGGGGGGTTTGACTCAGTTGGGCCGTTTAAGCCAGACTCTCTCGATCAATCCTATCCGCAACACACCTGTCCCACATGTGGCCTGCATTGTGCTACGTCACCACTATAGCAACCTGGTGTAAGTGTGCAGTTTCCCCTAGTTTCAATATCTTGTCTCTCTCCTGAAGTTAGTGGCCCTCCTTCACAGGACACACACCCAAAGAGAGAGGGGATAGGACCCGTGTTCAGTTCAGGATCGATCCTGTGAGAAACGAGAGTGAGGAATAGAGACGATAAAGTGGAAAGTTAGGATTGGTCGCTGGATACCCCTCGGTGGTTGCCACGACAACCTGACCTCTTTTTTTTCGGGGGAGGGGAAGGACCACCCCCACTTTTTTTTTCGTAGCATGCTGACAAATATGGTCCCGTGATGATGGGGTTCAAGGAGAAGTGCCTCCTCGGCTCCTGCTGCCCATTGACCAATTGGGAGTGTAATGCCGTTTGATGTGGACTGTATCTCGCGGATCAAGACGAGGGAATTTATTTTTCGATGTGTAGTTTTTTTTCTCTTTTTTTTGGCCAAAATATTAGTTTCGGACCGGAGAGCCCTGTTTGATCCTCAGCTTGAATACAGGGGATACTGTGCCAAATTGGGAGCAATGCATTAGTTGTTTGATCGGAACTGGAGTTTTTTGCGTTATTCATTAGTCCATTTTCTGGCTTCCCAAATTATTCATAATTAGACCTGTCGTCCATTTAATAAAGGCTGTACGTGTTTAGAATATGGGCCAGCATTCAAATTACGTTCTCATCTGGAATTATGTTGAAAAATATTTACTCATTGAAATGTAAAACACATTGTTTTTTTGTGTGGAATAATAATTGGACAGGTGTTATGCAATAATGTGTCATCCCACAAAAAAATGTCAAAGTTGAGATAAGACCAGGAACGTACTTCGTTCAGTTAAAATCAATCTGGCGAAATATGCATACTACTTCCACATAAATGACCGAAAAGGACACGGAATTAATTTTACAGGTGTGACATTCAACGAGTCAATTTTCTCAAAACTGTTCTCATGTGAGTTGTGTCATTGTTGCATGACATGTGCAATTGAGCAATCAGAGTTTATGCCTGTGACTTTATAGCTGCGTATTTATGTGATCCATTAGTAAGGAAAAAAACAAGAAGTTGGCAGTATTCCATTTTGCTTATCAGAAATGGTCCACAGTCTGGGCCTGAAAATTTTAAGAGGCGGCCCATCCTCTCCTCTCCATGGAAAATGAAATTCTGAATTACTTACCAGCATGAGACTGGTACTGTGTGCGTCAGAATTGTGGGTGGGTGTGCACAGCTGACTCTCTCTCTCCCTCCCTGTATTTTGTTGCCTTTTGGAGGGGGGGTGGGACTAGGGAAATTGCAATTTCAAATATCCCCTGAATCGAGTGGAGGGAACAGGTGGCCTGGGAGTAAATGACTCTCGCCTGGATTTAAAGGATTAGTTCCCACTGTTTAATGCTCGGGCAAAGTTTATCCTCTTAGGCTGCCAAGGGGTGGGAGAGAGAGGGGGGGGGGGGCATAAAATTGCTTTATGGTTNTGGGTCATCGCGTAATTGGGAAGAAACTACCTCCCCAGGATTGCAGCTTGTTGTAGGAGCCGCACTCATTTCCGGATCTGTTCGTCACATATTTTGAGGTCGTTTAATCGATTTAAGCCTCCAGGGGAGCACCAATTTTCTGCTGGAAAATGTTGTGGGTACAATCCTGTCACTGGATGTTACAGCCGGCGTCTTAGTTAGGAAGAATTATTATCACTCGTGATTAAAATTAACAAGTAATTGTAATCACTTCAAATTGGTCCAACTGTTGCCTTCAGATATTTGAAGTCGGTCAGCTGCAGTCAATCATGTCAATGAATCTGATATCAGAAGTTAATAACAGTGGCTGCTCCAGAAGTGGCATCAGGAGAGTAATGCCTGAAATGAGCAAAATGGCAGATTGTGCAAGGTGTTCAGACTTGTGAGATCCGCTTGTTTTGTTAGTGGCCTGTTGCGGAATTTGCAGTTGTGCCAAATGAGTAGTTGCAATATAGATAGTAGGATGTGTGTAGTATGTTGCTAATTGAATGTAACAGCTGCAGGTGGATTTGCTCAAGTTGAACACCCTGAAGGAATGTTAAGCATTACGTAACCTTCTTCTGTTAATATTTCATGTTGGCACCATCTTTGCAGTACATGGGTGGTGTCCGTTAACTGTTTTTGCCCTTTGTACGTTCTTTTTAGTTGTGGTCTTGATGGTTTCCCTCCATCAAACTCGTTTAGTAACCAACTAAATTTTTAAAACTGACCTCCTTTTTGGTAGTTGAGTCGCTGCTGTTGAGACGGGCTCTCTTTTTAAATGTTGGGTGTTTAGCTTATTAGGTGAGAGTTTTTTAGTGACATGTGTGGCGATGGTTGCATCTTTTAAAACCTCTTGACCTCCAGCTGGGCTTGTCTCCCATGCAGGGCTGGCGAAAACCCAAGTCACGCACAGTGATGCCCAGCAAAAGCAACAATAAACCAACCTCACCCACGGCCAGTTCGCATAGTACCAATGCCAAGTCGCCTTCCCCTCCTAAAGAAACAGTCCAGGCTGGAAAAGTGAAAAAGGTTGCCTCCTCATGTCCATTTCCGTTTATTCACAGTCTTGATTGGCTTCTTTTTTCTCTCTCCCCAAAATTATATTTTTGTCCCTCCCCGTACCATTTCATCTAGATGCCTGTAACAAGTGTCGATCCGCTGTAGTTACACCGTCCAAACTACTCCCTTTTGCATGAACGTAGCCCCCTAAGGAAAGAAAGGTATCTTCAGTTGCAGTCAGGTTAAACTCTACTGTTTGTATTCATGGCTGTGTGATTGTGTTTTTTGGTTACTGCCAGTGGCATCTTGTGTGTTCGTCCTTAGTGCCTGTGTTGAAGCTATATAAACCCGAGTTTAGGCCTGTCCGATGGCACTAATAGCCCACCTCGCTCTGGTCTTTTCAGGAGAAGGAGCCAGGGAAGAAGAAGAGCAGGAATAAAGAAGGTATGGGGGCTCAGTCAGAGTCGGATGCTGAATGGGGATGCTACAAAATAATGGTCATTTCTTTTGGAAGGTTTCGAAAATTATGGATTAATATTCTCTTCTCTTTCCATCCCTTTGCCCTCTTTGTGTCGCTATGACACTCTGGCGTTCTCTTGGGGTGAGTGGCCCCCTGGATCGGTGTGGATACTTGTTATGCGTTGATTTGTGTGTGGTTAATTGGGATTGATTGGAAGGTTGTGCATTTTGTGGTAAATGGATAATAGGAATAATGCCGGCATGTTTTATGGGCCAATTATTATTTTCTGCATGGAAAATTAATGCATGTCAATATAATTTTGGCAGAATTGTCAAAAAAAGGCTAATCCGATACACATGGCTCATGTTAAGCGTTGACAGTAATCATGACAGTGTAGTGTTGTCGTGTGTGTCACAGAGTACACAACGTGACTAATATTGAATCCTTGGCTTTACAGTGATGATTCACGAACCTGCAGTTCTGATCGAGGGCGTGCTGTTCCGGGCCAGGTACCTTGGCTCGACGCAACTAGTGTGCGAGGGGCAGCCGACCAAGAGCACGAGGATGATGCAGGCGGAGGAGGCCGTCTCTCGAATCAAGGTGAGCTTAGATTGCTTTGTTCCGCTCCATCCCTGGGAGTCCAGTTTGCTATTTTGGTTGGCATATTTTCTTCAGTTCCCGTCTTCTCTCTCTTCTCTTCTCCTTTGACATGAAAAAAAATACATCCCCCCGACACTCCCATTGTTATCTGAGCCGCTATTTGTTTCCATCCATTTGTTCGTTACCTTGATTTGTTTATTATTTTGCCGTTATAACGAGGCTCTTCTGTGCATAATATTATCAACACACACCTCCCATTGCCAACTTCACCACTGGATATGGCATGTTCTTTGTGTTGCTAATGTTCGATTCAGTCCCATCAGTTTGGATGTGTTTGGATTGGAAATACTTGTGTCCGGGGAAGGGGTGTTAAATTTTTCGACATTAACGAGGGAAAACCAAAGTTTCTGTGTGAACAAAACCTATGATGAATATAATGCATGGGTGTTGGATGTAACTGAGTGAGTGGCAAGAGTTTTGGCCTGCATTCAGCGCCGTTGCTTGGTTCAGGACGGCAAGCAGCGGAACTGAAGCAGTGCTGCCAACGCAAGTGCCAACACTCAGGTCTTTCTCTTGGACCAGAAACTTGAATCTTTAAAAAATAAATTCTGTAATAAATGTTGGGAAACGGACACACCAAAACTCGGTAGCGCTTTTTATGTTCCTTTTTGTGGGAGAAGCGTGAACTACAACATTTTCCATCCTCCTCCTCCTCCCCACTTTCCGCCTATTCCGCACCCCCGTTGCACCCTCTCAACGTGTGACGACACCTTGACCTCCTTCCCTCCCTCTTCACCACAACCCGATTTGCCCAACAATTTGCAGGCCAACCAAAATGGCAGCCAGAGCTCCCAGGGTTATGCTGATGATGATGATGATGGTGATGATGATGATGATGATGGTGATGATGATGATGATGGTGGTGGTGGTGATGATGAGGATGATGAGGATGATGATGATGATGAGGATGATGATGAGGATGCTGATGCTGGTCTTGATGATCATGCTGACGGGAATGATGATGATGAGGATGATGATGAGGATGATGATGAGGATGATGAGGATGACGATGATTTGATGATGGTGGAGGGGGAAAGGACTGGGATGGTGGCGTCTGGTGGAAGTGGTTGTGGTGGCGGTGGAGGAGGCGTGGGGGTGGCGGCGGCTTCGAATAAGCCCCACCCCCCGCCCCCCACTGTCGTGGCACCCTTGGGATCGGGGACCAGCGGGACTGTCTATCGGCTCAGGTACCTCGGGTCTGTGGAGGTGGAGGAAGAGACCACAGGGAAAAGGAGACGCAAAAGACTCAAGAAGGTCATGGTAGAGGAGGCCGTGATGAAAATCAAGGTGCGGCTCTGTTCTGGCTTCTTAGCTGTCCCCCCTTCTCTGCTGTACAAAGTATATTACGTTTATGTATATTTGGTATCTCCCACTCCCCTACCTCCACCCAAAACCTTCCAAAAAATACTTGGTGGTATCAGCCCCGTTCCCCCCCCGTCATGCACCACATTGTTACCAAAAAAAAAGTATGCATGTAGCTGTATCGACGTCGTCAGTCATGCAATATGTACAACACACAGGCATAGCACAATTGCGTGCACGCCAACACAAAAACAAAAGTAGAAACTTTGCAGGGAAGCCTCACAGGGTTCGTGTCCTGTTGCGTCGCTACCTCCCCACACTATCACATCCAAAACGATGCACTCTTTCTGTACTATGAGCACAGAGGGTGACTACCACTACTACACTGCAGGGATTCAAATGTTTTTTAAAAGCATTACTCGTTTAAAAAAAAGAAGTGACACTTGAAACCTTGCATTCGACTGACTTGAAGTGACCAAATCTGTCACGTAAGACTGCCCCCAATTGCCCCCCGACTACAACTTGTTTCCAGTTGTCATGTGCCAATGATATGCTTTCTTTCTTTGGCATTCTTCCCATTAGGCATTGGTAAGTGTTGTTGACTTAAATAATCCCTTTTTACTTCACCTCTCTGTGTGACGCTTTCAGTGCACGCTGCATGGTTTACTTTTCTTTAAATTTGATTTATTCGACATAGCCTGTGTTCTTAAATATTTAAAAAAACAACTTGGAGACATCTAGAGGTAAGATGGGGACAGTTGTGGTTGAAAAAAAAAAAATTTAAATAAGCAGGTTTGAGATGAAAATCTGCATGGCTTTTTAGTCAGTCAGGAATTGCACAACGGAATAGTTGTTAAAAATGGTTGCGATTACGGGGATGGGCTGGGAAGCAGATCACCAATGCCAGCAGCAGTTTTTTCCGCTTTTCACCTAGTTGCATCGCAGCATCACGCTTTATCATTAGGTGTGTGTGCTCACCCACCTTATTTTTAGGCCTCATCTGTCTCAGACAATAACCCATCCGAAACAAACGAAATACCTCTGCAGGCACCTGAAGGCGAGACTCAGCCGAGTACTGAAGTGGACCTCTTCATCTCCACGGAAAAGATCATGGTCCTGAACACGGATCTTAAAGTAAGGTTTTACGAGTGTGATGCGTTTATAGTGCTAATACAACTTGCCTTTCCTTTACAGGAGATCATGATGGACCATGCCCTTCGTACTATTTCCTATATAGCAGACATTGGTGACCTGGTAGTTTTGATGGCAAGGAGGAGGATCGTCCCCCAGGATGGAGACGAGGGGGTTAAGATCAACCGCACGCCAAAGATGATCTGTCACGTCTTTGAGAGTGAAGAGGTACGGGTCACTTAACAGAGCACTTCCTATTTGGTAACAGATAAGTTAACATAGTTTGACCTAAATATGGAAAAATGAAAATGAAAAATGCGGATCATTGGCCTTACGCGTCAACAGCAGGAAAGGTCACAGGTTGTAAGACTTGTGAGCTAAAGCAATGTTTACCACAAAATACTCGTTATCAATAATGGGTGCAGGACAGGACTTATCTTCTTCTAAATGACTTTTGCCATTCAATCCAACCAGCCTCATTGCACTCGGACTGTTGACTGGTTTGAGCAGCTGTTTTATTGCTGCACTGCTGGTTTTTAAAAGTTGAGTGAGTTTAAGGTGACAATGCAGTGAAATTAAGTTGAAGAGGTGAGCATCTTAGTCAAGGTCTTTACCACGTATATTTTTGGTGCAAGTTTGAAACAGTTCAGATGAATATGATGCTTGAAACGTTTTCTCAGTTTGACTGAGTGTCGGCTGTAGATAGATCTGGAGCACTTTTTCAAACGTGGGAAGGTACATTTTTGACCTGTTTGTACCCAGATCCTCTCTGATACTGACAGTAAGCCATATTCATAGGTTGTAAGGAAGTAAGTGCAATCACTGCCACCTGCAGTTCAATTGAAATGTTTAAGATTGGGCTATTTTGCAGCCAAATTTAAAAGCATGTATTGACTTTTTATTCACAACTTTGAACCTGTTCTGAAGAGTCTACTGTGGTTCTCTGCAGGCGCAGTTCATTGCTCAATCGATCGGCCAAGCATTCCAAGTGGCCTACATGGAGTTCCTGAAGGCGAATGGCATCGAGGACCACAGCTTCGTGAAGGAGATGGACTACCAGGAAGTGCTCAATTCCCAGGAGATATTTGGTGACGAGCTTCAGATGTTTGCCAAAAAGGAGATGCAGAAGGAGGTTGTGGTTCCCAAGGCGAAGGGGGAGATCTTGGGGGTGGTGATAGTGGAGTCGGGTTGGGGCAGCATGCTCCCGACTGTAGTCATTGCCAACCTGGCACCAGCGGGAGCAGCGGCCAGGTGCGGGCAGCTCAACATTGGGGACCAGATCATTGCCATCAATGGAATCAGCTTGGTGGGGCTCCCACTCTCAACATGCCAGACCTACATCAAGGTGAGTGGAAATGAGTCTTGCCAGTAATGAAATACTGTAGAGTAATACCTCGATATAACATTCTACAAGGGACCGCCCAAAAGTAGCGCTACAAGCGGGATAGCATTATATGCGGGAGTGTTATATCGGGTTTTTTTTGTGTATTTCGTTGTTACGTCAGAAGCTATAACTAGTGTGATCCCTTACAGAACACAAAGAACCAGACAGTAGTGAAACTGACTGTAGTGCCATGTCCGCCAGTGGTGGAAGTGAAGATCAAGAGGCCAGACACTAAATACCAGCTGGGATTTAGCGTGCAGAACGGTGTGGTAAGGCACTCTTCATGCTGTGGCTAAACTTTCAGTCGGTTCAGACTGTGCTGCAAGTTGCCTTTACCTTCCAGATCTGCAGCCTGCTAAGAGGAGGTATAGCCGAGAGGGGCGGAGTGAGAGTGGGCCACCGGATCATTGAGATCAACAACCAGAGTGTGGTCGCAGTGCCTCATGAGAAGATTGTCAACTTATTGGCCACATCAGTTGGAGAGGTCGGAACCTTGTCGCTTCTCAGACCATTACTAAGGGTTTTAACTAATCAGGCATTGTTGTGTAGTTATACGTGATCATGGGCAGATGCAAATATTCTACTTATATATCCGCAGTATTCACATTGATTGCTTTTACAGATTCATATGAAGACGATGCCAACCTCCATGTTCAGGCTTCTTACCGGACAAGAGACGCCAGTGTATATATGAGACTCGGGAACAGATGAACACGTTTAGGTGAAAAAACTTGCTGACAATGACATTGTGTTTTGCTTTCTACAGTGAGTAAGCTGCTCCTGGCTGCATGAGTGGTGTGTGTGTGTGTGTGATTCATCGGGTACTGCCAGAGAAGAAGAACCGTTTTTAATGGTGCGGATGTGCGTGTGTGTACTGGACACGTCACACAAACCTGGGGGATTCTGTGTGTGCTTTTGTGTCTGCAGAAAAAAAAACATAATTATTAATAATGGTATTTCAAAAATGTGGGAGCGGAAAGTTTACCTGTTGGTGAGATGAGAGGCATTTCGAAAGGCTAACTGGCAAAAAATTTTCTTCTTCTTTCTGGTGTTGACCTCCAAAGGGGAAGTTTCTAGTCACAGTTTTATGGCTTGCAGGCGGACCTAAACCTGTGTACATACACACGAAAAAATATATACAGTATACACGACTCTCACCCAATCATAAAGAAAAAAATAACCCCCTCCTAACTTATTTAGTACCAGAGTTATAGGCCTACTTGCATTATGTGATATATCACAGATAAAGAAAAAAAAAGATACCTAACTGTTTTGTAGTGTTCTATTAGATCTCCATGCCTTTTTCCTCGCTAAATTTAATTCAAACACAAGAGTGCCTGTAATTCAAAGAGTGCCATGCTTTTGAGAGTTAAAAGAAAGAAAATAATAATAATAATCCATTGGCTTTTTTTCCCTCCTCCAAGGTCACGATCCCCCTCTTCGAAGTCACTAATTGCTTTTTTCAATTCACTTCTGAGCGTCTTTGTACTGAACATTTTAGTGAATCATGACCATTCAGCTGCATTACCAAGTTATCATTTCCATTGAATATTTTGGGGCGCCTTGTGAATAGATGGACATACGTATAATATATATCCAGAATAAATAAATAAATAAATAATGCTGGCACGCTGAAAAAAGGAGTGCCGGACGTGTTTCATATCAGCCCACCCGACCCCAGAGATGGTTTTTTTGTAAAAAAAAATCATAATAAGTGTGCTTTTTCTCTCTGTTTTGGGTTACATTTGTACAGGTGAAGATGACCGGACAGAAAGGAAGAAAAAAAAAATAGTTTGTACGCCTTTTAGAAAACAGTCCCTCAAAACACAATATTGTTGATCCTACCCCCTTGATTCCTCCTCCGAACTCAAAGAATATGTGTGCGTACAGTACAATGCAAACAACTCATATGGAGAAGACATAAGTGTGACTGAATCTGTTTCCGCTTCAGTTTTTAGTGTATATTTTTTTTGTTGGTTCCTTTGTTTGTTTGGTGGGCAGTTACCAACAGACTACTTCAGTGGATGTTTGTTAGTGAGATAATAAAGATGAGGCTTTCGTTAACAATGTCACATGCTCCCTTCCTGTCTTGAACCCTCAGGCATCAGATAACGAGAAATAAAAAGATGTTTCAGACTTATGCATTTGATGCAGTGTTGTGACCTCCCATCCTGTTGGCAGCAAGTAAAAATCAATGCCGATGATCAACAACCACAACAAGAAAATCCAACATGGTACCAGTCACGGCAGGACCCCCAATGCCGAGGGTGGGACTGCTTCGTCTCCGCATTTAATTTCAGCAGATTTTGGAACTGCCTGCGTGGGATGAACCGACTCTGCGGACTGGTGTCATATCTTCTCGACCACTGTGACGGCATGTCCGCCTTGGGACATGCCAGGTTTTGTGAGAAAATTGCGCTTGGAGCACCAACCATACTCAGTCTGTTTGGTTTCTTATTATTTTGTCTGTCGTTTACATTTTACTTCTTTGACAATTAGTGCAAATTTTGTCAGTTTTAATAAAAATACTTTCCTATAAACAACTGGGGCTATGACTTTCATGTGTCGCATGTTAATGTTTGACTTCATATTGAGCAACAACTTCACGATTTGCATTAATGTTATGTAGTTAAGTATGTCCAATTAATAACTTTTACAGGCGTCTTCCAAATATTTTAATCTTTGGCATAACATGTTACACCAACCTGATGAATCTTTGAACAGGGCAGATTCCTGGTATAAAGGATGTGGAGGTGTGCATGAGACCTCCATGTGAGAAAATCTTGGTGGGTACCTGGGAGCAGCGGTACTCATGCCAGCTGCCTGACGACTTAAAGAATTTTTATTTGACCACCGATGGGTTCAAGATGACTTGGAAGTTCAAGTACGGAGGTCGGTTTTTTACGACAGGTTCAAATAACTATCTTTCTCTATCTCTGTCATTGAGAGGTACTGTGCCTCGTGCATGCAGATACTGCTTGTGCTCAAACTTGCTTCCTTCCCCAAAGCTTCCAAAACCAACCTAGCCTAACCCTGCAAAACCAGTCCCAATCACAATGAGCATGACTTTCTTTTTCATATTTGACAACTTCCTTCACATATTTTTCTAGTGACGCTTCAAAGCTGCGGCATGGCACAACAAGACAACATGCACATACTTCATACAATAACTGTACATTTTTGCAATTGCTTTCTGTGCATTGGTTTAGTGGAAGTGTTTTTCCCCCTGTGCTTCTGTCATGTCTTATAGCAGCTTTTGCATTTGTGAATGCTTTTGAAAAATGCAGTGTTATTCTAATGGCTGTCTTATTGCTACCAGATGACATTTTGCCAACCGGCAGTGCTTGCATAAACCAACTGAGCCAACTTCAGAAGCTTACTGGCTTCTGCACAAGCACTGAGGAGTCACCGTTGGACCTGAACGATCTGAACCTGGAGCCAGATGGCATCCGAAAACCAAACCTGAGCCTCCGCAGCAAGGTCTTTGAACTGGACAACTGTGGAGAGGATGTCGGGTGGGCCTGCCTCGCTTACATGCCCAAACCCGTGAATTATGATGCGGACGCGCTGCCTGCTCCCCCTGAGGAGCCTTCAGTCTGGCTGCTAGACAGGGCCTTCCAGTGGCACTTCCTGGCCCCAAACTTCTCTGCCTATTTCCGCATGATGTTGGTCCACCTCGGACTGCCCCAGTGGCAGTGTCGCTTTACACAAACTGGACTAGCCCCATGGGCTGAGGTAATGAGTGTTGCTTGGGTCATTTAATAACCATGCAAAAGTCACGCATATGATCATAGTGGTGCTATAATTTGTAATGACATCACTATTTTGAATATCGTTATTAGTTGGTGTTCTCGTTGGTGGCACCGCATCTTCTCCAAGACAAGCCAAGCGTCAGGGAAATGGACATTCAAAACACTCTGGATGTGTCCATCTTCAGACGGAAGAAAGGAACCAAAGGCAAAAATCCAGCTAAAGAACCAGTCCAATCTACTTAATCCTATTTGCACTCTCATTGCTCCAATATAATTGTTCAAATAAAGTCTAAGCTTTCCAATAATAAACTTTGGATTATTACATTATACTCTCCTGACCTGCATATTTGTTCAGGACTCTCTACCTTTTAAAAGGCCATAAGGAGGCGGAAACATCAATCACGTCCTCATTAACCATGACATGCAATTATCCTAGGTACATGATAAGGCAGGTTGGAAGAGAAGCATTATGCCACCCTGTGTCGCACAGGAGAGTAATTACCATCCTTGAACACAGCGCAATGTGTGGGAAATTCTTGCACATATTGCACTCTGAAACGCTGCAGCAAACTGACATTTTGCAATAATTGTGGCCGAATTAATTGAATATGAAGTGTCCAACAATCCGTAACTTATTTCCTTTTAATTCCTGTTGACCTCTGAACTTACATACGTCCGGCTCTGTATAATTTACCTGATTCATGTTTGATAATTATGTGACATATACGTCTCGGATCAAGTCTCCAGCATCCGGAAACTTTCCCTTATCCTTCCAACCGATCATGTCTCAAGCAACTGGATGCAACACTCCGTTGGCAAAATATAATATTCCAAGGTTCTGACCCGCTTTTTTTTTCCAAAAAAATGCAAGGATTTACTACCTGGGAACAATCACACTCTGATAGTTTTTTAGTGAATAAAAATTGCCCTCCAAAAGTTAGAGGAGAAAATACATACCCGAAGGTAATTTGTATTTTCATTCGTTGTGCAAGCGACGAAGATCTCGTGCTAGTTTAGAACATGCCGGAAAGATCTGGAACAATGATGACCATCACTTTCACTTGACTCCAAGTGTCACTCGTCATGAGCGCTGTTAAATAATAATCGGATTCTGACGCTATAAAATTTAATAAGCGTGACGAGTTACGACTGCAATATTAATATTGTTGACACTGTATGAAATCCAAAGTGAATGAAAATATGCTGCAATATTGAATATTTTAACACTGGCATTTAATTGTGTCGGCGCTGTTTTAAAACATTACTCTTCCTGACAAGTCATACGCGCAAGACAATTATTTTTAACAATTATTTCCTCCTCTATTTGTGTCAATTTCTACTTAAAATTTTAGGCGAACAATTGAGTTTATTGGCAGAGAGAAAAATTCATAGAGCATGCACTTGGGGCCAGATTTTCTCCTAATTTGCCTCTAAGTGTTTTTAAACAACCTTCTTCATGATTTATTATAACGCGGAGACAGTGTGAGATTGCATAAATCTACATAATTTTTTAGAGGCGCAAATCCACGAAGAGAAATCCGCGTTGCGAAACAACAATCGTATGTGCTGCATTTTTCCAGCTCACATCTTATCTGTATACATATACCGGTGCTTTACCGCAACCTCCACTTTTTCCCCCGGCAGACTCTAAAATGTACATGTAATTACGGGGGGGCCAATATTTTAATCACATTGCATGGTCAACAATTTTTCGACACAACAAAAAGATAAGACGTTTTAAACATTCAAAATCTCCTGTGTCCTTACAACCATTCGTACAGAGTGGAGGATATTGCACTAGGTCTGTGTCTCTCTGGACCAAAAGTGCGTGAAGCGGGACCGACTTTCGCTTTGCTGGTCACTCGGGGGGGCGTGCCTTGACATACCGGGGTACACACATTCAGTGTGCTCAAAATTTGGCTTTTCTCCCCAAGGAGGAAACAGCCAGGACTGATGATGAAATTTATGTGGAGGAGGGGATGGGGGGAAAAAGTCGCCCCCCCAATGAGACATTATAAAAGAGACCTGGACACTTCATCCACCTTGAAAGTCGTGGATTGAGTCGTGGTGTGTACACAGTACACGACCAATATTTTAGTGTGTGACCTGAAGGATGATGCGAGTCAGTGTTGTGTTGGTTTGGATTGTTGTGATCCACTCTGTGGCTGGGAAATTGTACGATGAGTGAGTATGCAGCATTACATTCAGATGAGTGCAGCGCACTGGTGGCGCCACGAGTCACTGGCGGAAAAAAGAGCGATATTTTCCGCCATCGACTCGAGGCGTCACCATCCCAACATCCTTATTTACACATCTTGAAGAGTAGGCTATGTATGGACGACTATTTGTCCTTGTCATTGCGCAATTATTTCATTTATTTGTGACTATCCCTACACTACTGTCTGGTCTTATTCATACACCTCATAGTCTCAGCAGAAAGAATTCAAAAGGCCGGAGCCACATTCCAGTCCATCATTAATGTCACGACGTTAATTATGAAATATGGCCCCATTCGCGCCTGAAAAAAGAAACACTTCAGCCTAATAACAATATTGTCTTTTTTTATTTTAAAAAAAAAGAGAAGCGTCTGATAGACTACTTTTGAGATTTTATGCCAACCTTATACGTGCATAATGTGATGTAATCTGTCCGGATCCGACATTGACGCCCTGTAATTTTCATCCCCAAATTAGCCGTCACAGAGGCCACTACGCTGCCAAGTACCGCTACGACTACACTGAATACGGAGACAAACACGGTCCGTACTACAGGGTACACAGGTTCAAGAAAGTGCCCGAGCCACACCTTCCACACGGACCTGGAGGTCCCCATCACGGGGGTCACGGAGGTCACCCATTGCCTCCGATCCATCCTCAGCAGGGACACGACCATGGCTACGGACACCACGACCTGGGTTACAACACCCACGGGTACGAGCACCAAAATCACCATCACTACTACCCGGACATCTACTACGGAGGACACGGAGGATCGGTGTTGGGGCTGAGCAAGCCGAGCCACGGAATTAAGATTGGTGACTACGGCCACTACCACGGAGGATCGGTGTTGGGTCTAAACAAGCCCAGTCACGGAATCGTGCACGGAACCAAAATTG
>KZ539422.1:0-14096 GCA_000934665.2 Catajapyx aquilonaris
AGGTAACTTCTTCTTACGGAAGTGAAAAAAAAAAGTTATTGTGAATACTTGTTATGGGAGTGAAATTGTGAAAGGTCTGTTTGTAATACATAATATGCGGTAGTTTATGTGATACTTGTGTCACCTACATCAAACCATATGTTTTTACCAATGGAATATGTTGTTTTTACTAACTTATACTTATACTGAATAAACTATAGCATTCCATGTGTCATTGTCTTCCTTGTGATATCCCTAATTTGTTAATGCATCTCTGGAGATAAGTACCGTACAGTTCGTATTTTCGGAGCTACAGCGACTTGAAAAAGACTTTTCACTCGCTGAAGGGTGGCCAATCCGCAATTACGGGCCTCCGGGGCCAAAACGGGAGTGGCGCCATATCAGCATTATTTGAAGAGTATGGTCTCAAGGACATTCGTACCTAATTTCATGCTTTTATCACCAAGTGCACTGATGACCCTTATTGTTTCGTCCCTTAACTCCATGACAATGTATGTGTCGCGGTAGCTTCGAAAATATGGACTGTACGTGGAAAAGGTACTGTAAACTTTTTGTAGCATACATGTTTCTCTACAACTTTCGTTTGGAACATATCAGCCCGAGAAGCATAGTTCGCTCATAAAAAGACTTTTTCACTCGCTGCAGGGTAGCCAACCCGCAAAGACGGGGCCTCCTGGTCGAAAACGGGCGTGGCACCATATTTGGATTTGAAGAGTAGGGTCGCAAGGACATTTGTACCAAATTTCATACTTTCATCACCAAACGCACGGTTGACCCTTTTTTTCGTACCTTAACCCTTTAATTGGCAATGTACCTCCTGGGGCACAGCGAAAAACAGGGAAGGCGACAATTAAAAAAAAAGAGCGATTGCAGCATATCGTACGAATTATTTTAGTAGAGAAATACAACTGACATAATTTTACTAATGTCCTTTCTATCTTTGCCAATTAAAGGGTTAAAGTGGTTGGCGATTTTCGGCACTAACTGCTTATTTTTAATGGAACAACTTTGAGAAATTACTAAAAATATTTACTAATAATATTCGACTCGTAGTTAAAATTTGTTGCCTCCCACATGCCTATTACAACAACTCCACCACTAGCCGATACTGCTGATACCATACTATCACTGGCACTACCCATATAACCCCGGGTGATTTTTCCAGTATCCGCTCCATTTGAACGTGCTTCAAACGCGAAGTGGACATGAGCCCCACAAAACCGCGTCTCTAAACAGGGCAGTATTTTGGCGATAGCTCTGACGGGGACATGGGCCCGGGGGGGGGGGGGGTAATGGGCGTGGGGTGCAGGTCTGCACATGCACGCGATCTCCTCTTGACATCGCAGGTGTTGCCTCTGGTTTCCTTACGCAAACGGCCCCGAGAATCCAAGGTGCCAGCATACATGGTGTAGATCGTGGTGTAGATGAGTCCAGGAAGAGGCATGCCCCAGAGTGGACCAGGTCAACCCTACTGAGTCTCACAAATGCGACGGGGTCAGCCTTGGACTACATTATACAGGTTGGTGTTTTTAGATCGATAGGCTGGCTTCATGGAGGGGGTGGGGAGTGGCGGGGTAGGTCGGTGATTTATCCGGAAACTTGTGTCAGGACTCAGGACAGGGGGAGGGGGAGGGGGGAGACTCAAATGACATTGATGGTGCTGGGTCTTGGATTACTGTATTGACTCGGAGACTGTCGGAAGGGTGTAATTTAAGAAGTATATCTAGGACAGTCCCATGATATTATGGAGAGTTGATGGTGACTTTGTTTACAAGGATATTGGGTATTTTGTGTCACGAAGTGCCTTCACAGCGTTGAATATGAGAACCTTTGTGGTCACGGGAATGATCCGGATGTAAACAGCAAATACTCGTATACAATATTTATAGTGTTCGTATAAGAGAACGACTTAATAATAATAATAATAATAATAATAATAATAATAATAATAATAATAATAATAATAAATTTCCTACCCTGTCCTCTCATGATAAGAATAAATACGATATCTTGCACAACAACATGCAGTATCGTCCTGCTACAGTATGCGAATTGAAGAGTTTGGTGGAAAAATCGGATAAGTCCACTTTTGGTCGAAAATGAGTTATGGCTGCCATCTTGTGGCCATTCTGCATCTTTTGGTACAAAAATCAGACCTGCCATGTGGTCCACTGAGGAAATATAGCCCTCCCAAGTGACCAGTGTACTGTCCAGAGTGCTCACCGGCCGCGTTTTCGCCCTCTCGCGGGTGAAATTCCAAAAGTCACCTCCTAGACTTTTCGAAAACATGAAGCACACATTTCACGCTTCATTTACAGGTCTATTCAAAAAATCCCAAAAGTAGCGAACTTTGAGTTATATTAAAATCACAATTTCGCCGCAATCTTGAAATTGAAAGATTTTAAAAGATTTTAAAGATTTCAATGCGATATTATTAAAGGCCTTTAAAATAGCTTCCAAAATCACTTATCACATCTGGATTCACTTTAGGGGTTCAGAGGTTATGGGCCTCCATCACAAGCCCTGACAGCGTCAAATGAGTGAAAAATCACAATTCCACACCCTGTAGTTTCGCAACTACGTGTCACAGAGAGACGCAATCTCGGTTCCTTACTTAACAACGACGACTACTACAAACCCATCAATTTTGGTCGAAATCGGAAAATACTTGTCGGAAAAGTGGTCCTAGTTGACGTGGAATGCCCCATTAATATAAGTCACTAAAGCGTGCAGTATGGCTGAACAGAGTGATGAGGAGTCTGAATCGTCTCATGATGAATTAGGTGATGAGTTTGTAACACTATGTATGCCTATAATGGAGAAAAAAGATTGCCCATGCTCATAACATACACACAAAAATAATTTATTTGGACATGTCTGGTTCTCATTCGGTGCAAAAACAAGACTTATCCACATTACACTCTACTGTAGAATGTGTAATATGCATTGTACAAACTTCATATTCTGGTGCATGTTGACTTTGGTATCATCCTATTCAACAAAAAATTATCATTTTAAACATTTTTGAAATTTTCGAGGAATTCAGTTTTTCTTTGTTTTCTCGAAAGTATCAAAAGTGGACTTATCCTGTTTTTCCACCAAACCCGTCAATTGTAATTTTGTAGAGTTGTATACTAGTGGCGTAGGCCTACCAAATAATTCGCATGCACATTTAAGACAACCAATGTAACATTCATTACATCGTATCATTAAGTGGACGCACTGACTTGATTATGCTACCGAATAATATGCCTAGCTCCTCTCAACGTCAGGTCGCGACATCCAAATTACATATCATTAAAAAATCACTTGCATAAACATTTTAAACACAACACGATGTTGCGTGTAGAAATAAAATGATGTGATCATTAGGCTACGCTTAGGTTTGAAGCTGTGGAAACACGAAAGGAGAGACAGAAAAAAGCGTAATTGTTCAAATGACCTTGAGGTTATCCTACATGCGCAGAAAATGGGGAGGTAACCAGTACCGTTCATAAAGAATGGTTCGACTCTACATGGACGAAATGTTTATTCTGTTCCCATCCCCTGGGTCGCCAGCATGTTTTTAGGGGTCATGAGGATGAGGAAGTCCGGGAAAAGGGAATCAAAATGAAATAAAAAAGAGAAGAAAAAAACAAAGAAAAGTAGGAAAATTTTAGGACGGAAATTCACATCAAATCTACGTAAGCATTGCACCTGGTTGAACATTTTGGTAATTAAAATTTGTATTTAAAAATCGGGATAAGCCATACGAGTCACCAGAGATCCAGAAACGGTTGTCTGTAGGGTTTTTCGAAATAAGGTTGGGAATAATGCTTGATAATCAGGATAAACATTTCGTCCAAGAGTCGTACCATTCTTTATGAACGAGACTGTACCACTTGCACTTCGGATAGTATGTCGCGACAGCATAATAGCCTATACTGTAGCCTAATACGTAATACCAGAGAGACTGCCGGAAAACATGATACCAACTTCATACCATAGGTACTGCACACAGGACACCATTCTGAGTCATCCTCTGATTAAAAATTACGGCCGATGCGCCACACTGTCGTCCCCCCAAAAAAGCCATATCTACAAAACCGGTAATACGAAGGTAGCCTGCAGGCGATGCACTCGTCCCTCCTGGCTCACCCCCTGAGTATACAGGCTATTGGGTGCAGGACATGCACGCGACTTTCGTCCTTACAAATTTGGTAGATATGGGTTTTTTCCGCCTTGGGATGGCAGTTAAGTCCTCCAAAGTTTGGGCAGTCAGCGATTCATCCAAATGCTACGTCCAGTAAGAACTCCGCCTCACTGGCTGAGTTTAACACGTAGTTATGCAGATTAGTAAGCTATATTCGTACGAATAATGCAGATCAGAATGTTCAGTGCTTCTCGGTTCACACAAATTTAAAGACTGCAATAAAATTAAAACGGTCAAGTCACGCCGATTTGGTACGTGTCTACGTATTTTGAGTCACTAAGGTGACGTGATTGGGAAAAGTTCCAAACCGTCATGACTTGGCTGTCTTAATTTTACTTCCTTTTAATTTGTACAGAGTGGCACTGAACATTCTGATAGTATACAAATTCGTACAAACAGGGCATACTGATAGGTATGCTACTGTATTGTAGTGTAAGTTACTTCAAAAATGTTTTGGCCAGACCGACAGGGTCTCCCTGGATCTAAAAATCGCACAGAATACTATACGGTTTTTGGTTTTGCTACTTCTGGTTAATACGAACAGTCTACTGATTTAATCCGATACCGGTAATTTAAATCAGTGCAATAGTTATATTCCGATGTGCAATTCAACACGATAGGTAGGGATAGAACATGAGTCTGAATTGAATTAAATGGGTCCTCTCGAATGGACGGTTGTAGCAGTATATATTGTCACTAATCTGTCGCCTATATTCACGGCATATCCCCTTCTACACATTTGACTAACCAGGATTTAAATGGGGCCAATCGGGGAGGTGTGGTGGCCGAGATGGTAACGTCTCGGCTTGCTGAGTGAAAGGCCCCAGGTTCGATCCCCGCCTGGGGAACTTTCCTTTCACCTGCGTCAGGAGGGTCTCTGACCTGCACCAAGGAGGTGTCTGGCAACCTAACCTCCTGGGGAACAGCACATGACCCCTTTACAGACATTGCACTTGCACCTATGTTCCCTCCCCAAAAATTCCTATCCTTACCCCATGTCCTTTCATCCTTGCACCGGAGTTAGAAGAAAAAGCAGAAAATTCAGGAAAAATGGTGGTATTCCACTCCCCTATAAGGGCCTATGGCCCCATCACGGGGTTACATTAAAAAATGGGGCCAATCCAATACCCCCTTTTCACCCCCTTACCTTATTCCGCACATAATTTTTGAATAAAGGAGACACAGTCAATTCTTATTATTATCATCAATATTTAATAATGTCGCCAGCCTCCATTTCGCAGGACGACTTCTTCCTGTCTTCGCGGCATACTTGCCACCAGATTTTGAAATGTGAGCTTGTCCTGCTACACGACAGGCAATTCGTTCTGAAATACCTCCCAGATGGTGTCCTTGTTATGTTAGCGAAACTGATTCCCAATAATCGCATGTCAGAAGGTGCCAGATGTGTTCAATGGGACTTATGTTACGGCCCTTTGGGTGGGGGTGGGGGGTCCATAAACACCATACTGTGACTCTTCTGCATCTGCAAGACAGGACGGACGTCTCCTTCAAGAAACCCGACGTAATCTACTTTCATTCGGCCTGATCTTATAATTATTATTATGATAAAATGTCAAGATATTCTGTTCCTGTAATAAGCTGCGCTGGTATAGTATTTTCCGGACACCTTGTGCAAATCAGGTCCCTTTGTAACAGACGTGTCGACCATGTCCTCGACTTATAGAGTAAGGGCAGTACAAAGACACTGTCATAACCTTCAGAAAGTAATATGCTACTCTTATTTTCTGTTCCTTGCATGCATGGCATCTCACGGTCACAACACATGGAGAGCTCGAGTTAATAGGATGTAGGACAATCTACAAAAAGAAATCATTGCACAACTATCCGCAGCTTTAATTACTGATATCGACACATTTGTATACTAATAATAATAATAATAATAATAATAATAATAATAATAATAATAATAATAATGTGTAGTGATAAATAATTGTCGCCTTGAACTTAAAATGGGAAAATAACATAATCAGTTAATTTAAATGATAAATGGATTATGCACTTTTTCATTGCCCCTTAGCGCCTTAGGTGCCAGTATTTAAAGCTACAGTCACAATAACTCAGCAGGTCCTACTGACCCACAACTGCATGACCCAATTACAAAATATCTTCGCCTCAAAAATCATAGACGCCTACACTATCCTTCCGGATGGCAGCATTAGCTTGTTTTGATAACGCAATCCACAAAAACGACGTCACCTATTACTGACCTACTTTGAAACTGCCAAGCACATTACTCGCCAGTATATATGTTTTATGAGACAACATCTGGCACGTTCCCGCCACTACCCCACCCAATGAAAAAAAAAAGTCGCTGCAAAGCTTGAATCCACCTTCATTACCTTCGTTACTCCCCAGAAATCATTTCTCCATCGGCCTTTCATTATATAGGAGAAATAATTTCAGGGCGGGAAATTATCAAAAGTCTCGAGAGCGGCTGGAATATTGGGATGTGATTGGCTGAGACAGGGAGGTGAAAAGGCTTGCTGATTGGGGGACGTGGTGAGAGAAGAAGCGCATGGTAAATACTCTAGAAGGAATGAATTGGCATCATGGTGGAGGGCATCTACTCTCTCTTTGAGGGTCTGCTGGCTGTGAATGAACATGTGTTGGTGTTACAGTGAGCCGAGGAACATAGATCAGTTTGGGGAGAATATGGTTTAGGCTCATTTTGGGTTTCAAGGTAAGGTGCTGAAAATATATTCGGGACTAATTTTAACATGGATTGCTATTTTTTGCGGGAGGAATTTTTGATGTGTGCCCAAGAGGGTGTTCACCTCCTGGAGTGTGACATTGGTGGACCTGCTTTTTGTGCAACATTTTAGAGCAGTATTGTTAGGTAATATTATATCTTGCATGTTATAATGGGCGCCAATCCGCACGAAAAGGTGGTAAGAGTGGCCCTGACCATGTTTGACATAAAACTTTAGTATTTTAAAATTGCCTATTGTCTTACTAGGGCCAGACGTAGAATTCATTTCACGTAGAACTTCTTCCAGACCTATTACCTTTTGAAACTGTATATGTGCGACCGGAAATGTTAATTCTGAAAGATTATTCTAAAGCTAGATTTCAAGTTGCATTATTCAGATTACAGCTTTTTGATCAAAATAATATTAGGCTTAGAAGTGGATGTAAAAATACTGCAAAATTCCGCAGGCAATTCATCGCTGATTTAGTCGATTATTTTAAAAAACGGGCTGAAATAGTTTTTGTACTCTGCAACATAACCTACCCCAAAAGACCATCAAACACATACCACAGTGCATTATGTGCCAGTGTCATTGTTTTCATAACACAGAAGAAAATTGGCGTGCATACGTATAAATGTTGCATGAGATTTATCAGATTTTCCCATAATATTAGTTTTAATGAGCCACTTTCGAGAGGCTTTCAAAATTTCTCCATTGTAAATAACTCCTACTTGAAAATAATTTTCGCCATTTCATCTCATTCTCTACCCTTCCCCAACCACCCACGTTGTACTGTATTGCGAGGAAGAGTATGCCTTGTCATTCAACTCCCGTTCATACCTCCCGGGTATGGCTATTCAGCGAATTGTGGCTACTTAATTACACCTAAGTAAAAACACGTGCCGTATTATACAACGGTTATTTGCATTCGGTCTTGGAAATAACCCTGTTCCGTCATACTTCCCAGAATTTTGAGCAACACGCACCACCAAATGAATTAGGACCTCCACTTGTTGAAGCACAGCAGGTTCTATATTAGTTTACACATATGAGTAATGACGGCAGCAGATGACTGTCATGTGTTTAACAGGAAAGCGTCTGAAAAGGATGTACACATCACCCAAGTGCTGTCCTATTGTTGCATCAGTGCAATAAAAACAGAAGGTACACGGTATTTCCGTGTCATTAATTACTCAGAAGATTGCATTATTGGTGAAGGTAATCACCTTGATTTTTAGCTTCGGTGATTTCGGCTTAATTTTCCTTTGTCAGAGAGCCTGACCAGCTTAAAAGTATAGCAGTAGCATTGAATTGATGAGATAATGAGCATGAAATTATGCTTGCATCCGGATCACCAAATTTCCGAGTGCGTGCAGTCACTGTAATATTTTCTGCACGAAATACTGTTACTGGTAGCATACTGGACGATGTCGTGGTGGGTAATGTGGGATGGGCGCAAAATTCTACGTAGTTCATTCGAATCCTCACCCTGACGAAGATATAAGTCATATTCGAAGGCTCAAAAGGGAATGATCAATGACAATGGTTTAGATGACCTCAGAAGCAGAGGGTTTACATATCTTCCCTATATCCCTCACCAGTTTCATTATTTTTTCCCTTAAAACAGACCTATTTTATTAGCATGCTGGGTTGACTAATACCGGAATGAAGGTGAAGTACTCATGCAGATATGTAGACGGACACTGCGTATATACTAGGAGTGCGCGGTAAATGTAGGCCAAGGTGTTGATAACCAGTCGTAACCTTTCCGGGCTCTCCCAATAACTGATGACTTAGTTGTTCGCGATTCAAGTCCACTGAATGTTCAAGACAGACCTGGGTGACCCCGGACAAACTGGACCTACACACCTGCCTGGAATTTTATTTATCACGTTAACTGAATGCAAGACAGTTCTATCACCCTGTCTGGATAACCACATTCCATCTTTGTCTCTATCCTGTAAGTTATGCTTTCCATAAAACTGGTCACTGAAAGTGTTCAATCTTTCTCATACCATCAAAACCCAGCCTGTCACCTGTTGTCAAGCACCTTGGCTTCTGAACCTCTATGTGGAACTCACACACTCTAATTTTTCCTCAATAGGAAGCGTTTTATTTGGCCGGACCTAAGTCGAGATGGCGGTGGAAGACCTGGATGATATGCTGGTGCACGTAGGCGGATTTGGCCGCTTCCAAAAAATTCTCCTCGTGGCTTCCTTCCCATTCAACCTGTTGTTTCCTTACCTCCTTTATAACCAAGTATTTTTTGCCTTGACACCGAAACATTGGTGCCTTATACCAGAGCTGAGTGAACTGCCTCTAGAAACTAAGATGGAACTGGCCATTCCTCTAGAAATGCATCAAGAAGTTCAACGATATAGCCAGTGCCGGATGTATGATCTCAACTACACCGAGGTAAGTTTACGACATATCTTCCACGTGTATTATCTGAAAGGTGGTGGCACTTTCCTTGTTGTTAACGACTTGCAGTTACTCTGTCCCCCTTTTTTATAGACCATTAGAATAGGTGTGCGCATTTCTAGCCATGCCATTTTCTCTTAGGAGATGCTAAAAACGTGACAATTATTGCCTCCTTCCTCGTCACGAAACTTACGTCGAAAAAATAGACAATTTTGTCAAAGTTTGACGAACGATTATATTGGTGCTGTTATTTTGTGTCTGGTTTTTAATGAGTACATATTATTTTGTCTTTTTATTTTATTAATGATATATATTCGAGGGAATTGTTGATGAATAATGAACTAGAATGATGTAGCACAATACGAGAGGTGAATAGTCATCTCCTTCTGACCACTTATATATGTCACACATTTTTTGTCAACTCAAGTGACGTTTAATCTAGATCAGTATGACTTTTCAAAACCTGGTACGGGAACACCAGAATGGGATATAGGAAGGTTGTGCATAGCCTGTGGTATTTTATTAGGAGTATGAACGTTCTCGGAATGCAGCTATGCTAGTTTTTATCCATCCTCTCTTTTTGCGGATAAAGGGGTAGTGCATTTCCTGTGGCAATGATATCATAAAAATGACATGGAACTTTCCATGGAATTGGCATTTTTCTCGATTGGGAGAGAGTAGGTGCAATCTACCTCTCTCACACATGTCTATAAAATTTCAGCAGCCATTAACTCAAGATTTTCCATCTCCTTCTCAGGTGCTACTGAATCCGCAAACATTGACAAACCACACGTACATCCAAACTGTACCATGTCAACATGGATGGGAATACGACACCAGCAAGTACTATGTCACTGTTGTGTCAGAGGTAAATATTTTTAAATGCTGACCTGCTGGCATATTCACCATGCACCGTTGGGAACGTTTGCATAAGTTGATACAAAACCCAATATCATATTGCTTTGCAAATATTGCTACTCTAGCGTTGAAATGAGCTGCTGGAGATGTTCATAAATCGTCGTCTCCCTTACATCTTCCCTTTTCCCATCTGACATGATATGCCAATAATGTCCTTTGCTTCTAAGTACGACTGGGTGTGTGAGGAGAATTGGAGAGCAAGTGCGGCCCAAACTATCTGCTTCTTGGGCAGCATCATCGGCACGCTTATCTTCGGCTGGGCTGCAGACGCCTGGGGACGCCTTCCATGTTTGATCGCCTCCAATCTACTGGCATGTGCCTCCGGATTTGCCACTGCCTTTGTCACTGGATTCGCCACCTTTGCAGCCTGTCGATTCTTATCGGGACTCACTCTTGGCACCTTTCACAGCATGGTTTATTTGATATGTGAGTCGATTTCTTTGTCTGTTCTAAATATACGGTCAGTTTGGCCAATACAACTGAGTTTTTTAGATACTTACTAGATGGTCCGGTAACGATAATGGGCAGCCACGCGTAATATTATAAGAGGTTTAACATTAACCCTTTTGAATATGTTGATTTTTTTGGTGGGGAGAAAGGGGATTGAACTCCAATCCACTCCCTCTGTGCTATTAGAGCTAGTCCTGGCCAATGGTGATGAGAAACTCTACACTCATTTGTCAGTGACATGGTTAAACTTAACCTAACCATGCATTAAACGCCGTTGTCCGGTCCCACAAGGGAAGCAGTGTCACTATCTTCTCTGGAACCATATTTATTTTAGCAGCCACTGAATAAATGAAATGCTTATATTTTTGCCGGGAGTTAGGAAGCACTAAGATTTATTATATAAAATGCTACAATTTAAGTCAGCGAAGGGTCAGTGCCCTATAACATAGACAGCATGTTATAAGAGAATTGAACACAGCTCTGCTAAATGTGGCACTATTTTGTTTGCTAGTTTCGCTCCAATGACTACGATCAGCTGGTTGTTGTCTATCGCAAATTTATTCAAATCACTAGTTTACCCTGGGTCAAGGTATCTAACGTCACAAACCGGCTTCTTCCGTCATAATTGGTTCAAGGGCATCCTTTCGTCTAGAAACATGTCGTGATGGGCAGGGCCAGTGATGTAAGGTTAGTGGTTCCGGCAAAAAGCGTATTGGTTGAAGTGAATAACTGACTTGTGCTGGCGCCAATGTTCAAGTTCAATCGCCCCTCCATATAGTGTATAAGGCAGGAAATTTTTTCCCCCATCCTGCACTCTTCTTCTTGGCTGCATAATTAGCATCCTATTGTACAGCCACGTTGATTAACATAGTCATTGTTCGTCATCCCTTTCAAAAGGCCCGTGGCGAATGGCAAGCAGTGTCAGAAATATATGAATATAAGGCACCGTTAAACTTAACGTTAGAAAATGATGAGATAGCTTGATACCAGAGTTCTTCAAAATGACATATTGTGACAGCTTTGTGATGCTGCAACTGGCATTATGATACAAGTTCAAGTCAAAGTGTGCCAAGATAGACACTAGTGGCATATCTCCACATCATTCCAACCCGCTTGGCAGGTACGGTTGCCAAATGCTTATTAGACCAGGTGTATAGGGTTGCAGAAACACACAAGCGATAAGAGTATGGGAATTCGGAACGGATGTTCAGTATGTAACTTTGGTGCAAATAGGTCGGTTTTGTAACAAAAATGTGAACTATTACGATACGATATGGACCACATTCCTCCTCGAGACCTTGTTCTATAGGGATTGGCTATAAATTCACGCGGAACAGCTGTTGTCGTTTTGTTTAGCATTCGGAATATATGAGTTACGTGCTGTTTGAAACACTGAGGTGTTTAGCGGTAGAGAACGCTGACACCAAGATGCATTGAATGTAAACAGAGCTTGGAATAAGGGGTCAGAGCTAAACTTAATTACACTAGTTGTATCTCTGGCTAGAAACTGGAATTAAAAATACACTGTGGCATGAGGACTTCTTTTTTTAAGAACCTTTTTGTGAAAGGCGTTGCCAAGATCGTGAACATCTCTTGCCAACAACAGGCTAAAATTAGTGCTATTGAAATTGGGATGAGATAATTCTGGTTTACATTCAGTCGGAATAGGTTAAATAAAGCCGCAGCATCCTTTTTTATTCAGATGACCTCCATTTATATCGCTTATTCATCATTCTGTTGCACTCCCAGTCATAAGGAAACGAGCCGGTAAACCCGTACAAAAAGTGACATGGTGAAATATGATTAACGCTCTAGGCCACTTGACTGCGGACCTACACAATTATCGTTGCACACCGTTACGTCACTGACACGTCACATCGCAGCTTCGTTGCTCAACACGTGCTACGTAATAAAAACTATATTCTTGCCACATGTGCAGAACAGAGTCCCGAAATGTCTTGCTCATTATGGACCCCATGCATAGAGTTTCCAAGGTGACCTAAGGGACTCATTGATGTCTGATGCTCCTTAACGAAGTATTTGAAGAACGAGGCGACATGCGGGGTTGCATGAGACCTGAATGCTTTCTACAGACAGCCGCGACAAAATTACTATTACCAGAGTGACAATCTGCAATGTGACGTGTATAGGGGAGTCGTCATTTGGAATATGTTTTCAGCTTGGTGGTTTTCAAACTGGGGTACGCGAACACAATTTTGGGGGTACGCGAAAGATTTTTGGCAATGGCGTCCAGTCTCTACATTAGTGGTAACCATATAATATTCTGATTCAACCAGAAGGAACCAACTTCTGAGAAAAACACAAAAAATGGTACTACTTATTCCCATCTTTCTTTTTGCTATTACAGTTGAATCCGGATATAGCAGACTTCAAGGGACCGAGGAAATCAGTATGTTATAACCGAGCCGCAGCTGTTATATCCGGAGGCGACTGTATTATTTTAGGGAAGTTTTATTATATGCAGAGGCATTTTCTGACTGATGCCATTTTCATTCAGCACACGATTTGAGACTCAAGAAGCAACATGGTAGTGTTAACAGTGTTAACTCGAAAATGCCAAAAGTAGAGTTAAGTCCTTTTCCTAATATCTGGTTCAATTCTATCACTGCGCTATATGCAACGTTGTGAGGGATTTGAAAATAAACTCTGGCTGCACAGGCTGATCTACCTGGCCTTAAAAATTTCGAGTCTCAAAGAATGAAACAGAGGGCTTCAAGACATCACCGCCAATACAGCATTTCATGTGCAAAATACGTAATTATCGAAGGAATTACGAAGGAATTATCGAAAATTCCAGTTTTGGGAATGTTGAGTATGCTACAAGGTAGCAAATTTTCTTGCTTTCCAACACTCCAAGAATTTCAAAGCGGCAGTGGAGACCTAGTTGAGGTCAGCTTTCAAGTCAACATATTGGATCACAAGAATCAACTGGCGCAATAGTTTATAAAAAATATTAATTTCCAGAGCTGGACATGCCAATCATTTGCATCAGGACTTGAGATTTCTTTATACCCCTCCCGAACATGTCAGAGCAGAATCAGGAAAAGTTCACCAAAATTTCTACGAATGAAGTTTGAAATTTAAAATAACCCTTCTGAACTTTGGGCTGAAAAAATGGAAACCTATATCCGGGCCTGGCAACCAGTGGTCTGAAGTACTTAATACCATTTACTGACTGCCTAATAATTATGTGAAGCTTGCAGTATTTTTGCGTTGACGTCCATGAAAACAAAGTACCGTCATCGACTCTACTTGTATGTTGAGAAAGACCTCAGGCTTAAATATATTGACGCCATTTGTGAAAGAAAGAAATCACACCCATCGCACTAACTGATAAGACACAATTACAATATATTTTCAGGTTGAGTTGGGGGGGGGGGGGG
>KZ539423.1:0-18172 GCA_000934665.2 Catajapyx aquilonaris
CCCCCCCTCACTGAAACCTGGGTTGAATTGAAAACAACGGGTGTGTCATATCCACCTGCAACATTTTGCTCGAAATTTAATTATTTCCGCGGTGACATTATTATGGTATTCTTGGTACACATAGGCAACGGAGCATTACTGAGATTGGCCCCCACCTCTCTTCTGAAATCTGGCTTGTCGATGTCCCTGGTCAGCCATTTGGCCAAATCCCCTCGGAATGATCGCGTTTTACGCCCCCCTTCACCTCCCGAGGCCCCCCGGAAAACTCCGGGAGCCCAGGATGAATGCAACGCGCCTGAAATGTGTTCTTGTTCGTATAAGCTGCCAGAAACAAAATTAGTTTTACGGTGAAGAGCCCGGCTGTGCAACGCCCAAAAAATGAAAGGAGAGAGGGGGGGGAAGGGGGAGAGACTTTAAAAACCGTCCCCCCCTTTTTATCCTTACCATCCCTGCATCGTCTTGCCGGATACGGCCATCGTTTTTCACATGCTACATTCTCCAGACGTCGAGAGCGAGATCGCCTTTGCTGATTCAACGCTCTTGAGATCATGTCACGCACAGTCACACGGTTAATTCGGCTCATACGTTACAAATGCTGGTATGTCTCTCAAACGTTGCGCAAAAATTCGACATCGGGGTGTAAACACCGCAAACTTCCTCGGCCCTCTTTATTTAGCTTGATCAATACAAACTGGCGTTTTTTTTTTTTCTTCCATCCGGCCCTTCCCTGGCGGCGGGAAATCTTTCTTCGGGTAGGCGAAAGGGACGGAAAGGCCTGTCTCGAGGCGCGAAAAAAAAAAAAACTGAAGAAGAAGAAAAAAAGAGTGAGGATCTGCTGGAAATTGGCGGGCGCTATGGCGAATTCGGGCCGAGCTGGGCACACTATTCCAAGGCAAATTCGTTCCTGACAGCTTCACAGCCCTTCTTCGGGACGGGCCCCCCCTCTTTTTCCTTTTTGGCAGAGTTCTTTCTGGGGATTGCCCCGGGCCTGGGCGTCTCTTGGGGGCCCAGACGTGACAGTTGGGGCCACACAGGAAGAAAGGTGGAGGGGGCAGAGGGGGGGTTGGACTGGAAGGAACAGATTCGCCGATACGCACACTCCTCTCTCCTTTCCAGCAAACCCCTAAAACCCATCAAGGATACAAGCAGGCTGCCTTACAGCTCGCTTGTAAGACAGAGTCAATAGCACCGAAATGCTGGGGCTTAATCTGGCACTGAGCCCAAACTACTGTAGTTAGGAAGAAAACCCACTTTGGGGAGGGGGGGAGGCCTGCAACAATCTGTCATTGCCTCCAATATGGGAGCCTGGCACAATTTCGACTGCCTTTTGCCTAAGGCAACATTGCAATTCATTGCGTTTTTACAGCTGTAGGTGCATGTGCAACGTGGTGACGCAACCCCACTTTGTAAGGAGGACTGAATATTCCACATCCTGCCCCTCGCGCCAAGTAGGAAATGATTCGTCTGAAAATAAAACGGATTGCATGTCCTTCTGTGCTTCAGAACATGGCGAGGGGGGGGGGGGGGGGGCATGACCGGCGAGATAATTTTCGTGCCACTGTTGTTTTAAATTGCGAGCCCCAAAGTGAAGACGGGCCCACCCCTCCTCTCCTGCTGCCTCCAGTTCCCTTTCCAGAACGCAACTTCTCTCTCCATTACTCTCTCCGTCCAATTAGCAGCATCCTGAACTGAACAATAGAGAAGTCTATACTTCTCCGTGATATACGCTGGCTGCACAGAACTAACGAATTCCGATGGGGTTGCAAGAGGTGGGAATGAGAAGTGAGTTTGGGTGTGAATAATAACCCATTTTGCGGACCCCCTGCAGCTCCCCTATCATCCCTCCTTTAAAAAAAACTATATTATAATAGAAAAAAAATATGTAGTCGTCGAGGCGAGAGTTCAAAGACGGGCGAAGTTGCAACCGCGGTTTCTAAGTGGTCGGAAATCTTGTTGGGCGAGTCAAGGCTCTCCCCAGCATCCAGCAGAGAGGACCCCCACACAGGAACTCTCTCTTTAAGCTCAACTGCGTCGTCTCTATATCATTTAAGCCCTTACATCATCGCTATACACATGCCTCCCCATCTCTTTTTCTTTGAAGCTATACAGAGGGATGACTTTCGCTCGTGAACTTAACCCACTTACGTCGCAGCTGGAGTGTACTTACGCTCTGCGAAAATATTGGGGCCATCTTTTTGGGCGGTGCGTTCATCAAGCCGGAAAAAAAACTGGTAGCCCCCTACAAAATTACTGCATCCCGTCACGCGTTGCACATAAATCCATGAAATATTCATCACTGCAGATGTGCATGTTATCGACACACGCACATGTCCTGCGCTGCTTTTTTTATATATATTTCGAGCCTCACCCTTCATTCACGATCCCCCCAAAAAGCAAAACCTGACCTAAGAAATTCGTCTGATCCGAAAATAGAAATGTGGGCTCTAGAACCTGATCCGGTTATCCAAGACCTGGCTCTTGATCAGTGTAGCCGTGGCTGGTGTCTGAGAAATGGCGTCTAGCAGCCCGGATTGACAGTCACTAGACCCACAGGTAAATCCTCCTCAGCCTCTTGAAGGATCATTTCCATTTGGAGGAGGAGCTGGGAAGAGCTCCCCCCCCCCCCCCCCCCTCTCTCTCCCCCAAAACTTCATCCCACGGACACCCTTCCAGAAAACCATCTTTCCTGCGAAACCAATTCGAGTTTCACAAGACCCCCGTAATACCTTTCCTAATTGGAATCGATAGTGTGGCACATTATTCTTACGAGATAGCATAAATTATGGGAGCAGCAGCTTCTCGTACGGAAAAAAAAAAGAAGAGGAAGGCCCCCTGTTCCATTAGTACTTAGAGAGAGGTGGAGGAAGATTTTCTCAACACATTTGTCCTTAGTGAAAAGAGAGCGACTCCCGAGAAAAGGAGTGGATATTAATTCTGGCAGATGTGCACAGAAAAGAGGCGGAAGAAGAAGAAGGAAAAAATGTTTATCCTCAAAATGTCCAGGTGTCAGTCTAGTAGGGGGTGCTTTTGCAGTGTAATGAATGAGTGGGTCGAAAGAGAGGGGGGGACGGAGGAGGGAAGGGAGAGGGGAGGAAGAGAGGGGAGTAGATCAATGTGTGTGGATGGAGGCTGCGCGTGGCCAGGCTAGAAGGGGGGGGGTCGAAAAAGGAATCGCGTCATAGAAGAGAGAGACATGTTCGCTAAGCCATGTAAAGCATGCCGGTTGCTCCCATTCAACGGGCAGAGGTAGAGGCCAGTTGGCCTGTGGCCGTCTAATTGCCACCCTATACACCTCTATACTTTGCCATCCACCCGCCCCGCCCACTTCTCTTTGTCCCTATTACACCTCTAAAACAAGCCTACCATCTGCAATCGGCAACCAGTTTTTTTTTCCAGCCCTTTCCACATTGTTTTCTCTTAACCTTTGTGGCTTCAAATGAGATCAAAATTGGACCTAGCTAATTTTTGCACACACACAAAAAAAATATGCAGAGAGCCTCAAAGGATAGATAAAACACATGCGCTATGTAAATGTGCTGTCTTCCTGGGTGCACAGTATATATGCCGGGGCTTTTTCGCAATTTTGCGGCGTTTCATATTCTGTGCCGCAGTTTGAAGTGCGGGAGGGAGACTGTAATTTCATCAAGAACTGCTGCCCTCCATATATCCTGCGGTTTATTATTACGACTCTTCTATAAAAAGAAGAGGGGTGTAACCAGGGTGGCCCATTCCTTTTCCACCTTTCTGGTATTTATTTTACCCGGAGAGAAGAAGGAAGGGGAGGAAAAAAAACACATTCCAAGCTCGGTTTCCGGAGCAAGGAGTGGCCTTCAGAATCGGCGAAATTCCCCGCAGAAAAGAGGCCGGGCAATCCTCATTTGTCACCCTGACGGCTTCCTTACACTATTTATACGGGAGCCATTTGATACTCCTGCTGCTAGTACTACTACTTTATTTTTTTCTCCTGGACTTTAAGTTGGACCGCGCCCATTCCATCACCTTTACTTTTTCGTGGCCCGGATTGGCCGGGAGCGGTCATCAGTCAAAACTGGGTGGCTCCTTGTCCCTTTAATCCGCTTTTCTCCTATTAAAACCGGCTGCTAACCAAGTAATTCAGGCGCGTGATCTAACATTTTGCAATGCATTCGCGAAAGGGGAGGGAGGGGGTGG
Source organism: Catajapyx aquilonaris (assembly GCA_000934665.2). Classification (NCBI taxonomy): domain Eukaryota; kingdom Metazoa; phylum Arthropoda; class Diplura; order Dicellurata; family Japygidae; genus Catajapyx; species Catajapyx aquilonaris. The sequence continues at coordinate 4,171 of KZ539423.1, forward strand.
AGCTACTGCCCATTTCGGGATCAATTAAGATGAAACGGAAATCCTGGGGTAATACACACTGGTAACTGGCTATCAGGATTCCACTTTGGGAGCCCGTGCGTTCAAAATTATCCTCCGGAACCCGGTTCCAAGGCTGAGTCTGAATTATTCAGCCGTGATGCTTCAGAGAGGTGAGGGGGAAACCATTTTTGCTCATTTTTTCACTAAAAAAAATGAGCCGGCACTTCAGGTAAGCAGGCACATTTTTGCACAACCTACAGTTGAAATCACTCAATTTTTACCTATTACGTATTACCCCTTTACAGTGGTATGCAAGGCCGCAACTATTTTCAAACCTGTTTGTCAACAGTTTAAAAATACTCCTCCCCATTTGATTTTTGTCTCTTGTTTAGATCCGCATCGTGGAGACTTTTCCGTACATGGCTTTACAGCTCCTGACGGGACTATGTGAATATAAGGTGGGTCATACCCTATGCAAGCAGACGCACCGCACAAAAAAAAAGTAGCAGTGGGATGAGATGGATGTTAGGACGACGGATTTTTGCCTTCCCGAGTCCCCAGTCCGCAGTTGGCCCAACTTTTTCCACTCCCAGACCCTGTCACGTAGACTACGAACATTTCTGCTCCCCGAGCGAAACCCCCAAAAAACTGATGGTTATATACAGCCGTACAGCAGGATCTCACAGAGAGAGAGCGAAGGGACGTGGCTTCTTTCTCGTGTAAACATTGCCTGTGATGATGAACAGCGCTCGCGGTATTTTCCAGTTTGCAGATATTTTCGTCCTGCCCGTCCTCTATTTTCTGGCTCGTAAATAAAACGAGCAATGTTTCGTTACTTTCAGCAGCACATACGCGCGGAAACGTGTGCCTGTATAGATAAGGTTAGCAGCAGCACCCACAAGTATCCGTCCGGTTTTGATCCGGCCCCACCGTCTTATCGAGTAGTCACGTGGGGTGGGGAGCCTCCCTCCCCTACCAACCTAAATGACGAGCAGCAACAGGTCACTCACTCACTCACTTGTCACCAAGCACAGGCTTACCATAATGGTGGATGCTGATGAGGACGAAGAGAAGTCCTCTTCTTCAGCAATGTCCAAAGGTGTTGCGTTGGGGAGCTCCACCGTCCCGGATGAAGCCCAAATTGGGACAGGATTTTCGGATAGAAATAATATCTCAACAACACAGCAGCACAGCGCTAAACTAACAGCCGCAAACTAAAACCAGCAACAGCGATGATATGGTGTAGTGACGGGTAGGTGGCAGCCAGGGCGGGATAAAACCCAATTTTTTTTAAAAAAGAATAATAACGAAACGAGGATTTTTGGGATTTCGCTCCAAAAAATGCGAACACAAAACACAACACTCGCTGGGGTTGCTTCTTTTTTTGCACTGCAGAACTCAACCCAAATAGGACAACAGAAACTGCACACACACACAACACACGATATTTTTTTCTGGCTTTTTAAAAAGTTTTGTGGGGGGGGAGATTCGGTAGGTAAATGAAGAAAAAGGGGAAGGGCTGGTGTCGGTCGGGGTAGAGGGGATAAGGAGAAGGAAAAAGGGATAGAAAGATAGAGAGAGGGAGAGGTTGTGTCCGACCGACAGCAGGCAGGCAGGCAGCGGATGGAATGAGCGGAGTGAGTCGGAGGCGATCTCAGAGTGGAATGAGCTCCGGCTGCGCTGCTGGCAGAGGCAGGGCAGGCTCTCTCTCTCCCTCTCTCTCGCTCCCCTCTCCCGGTCCCGGCTGCCTGTTCCCCCCACCGACCGTGCGCCCCCTGGATGGCTGGGAATCGGCCACTCGGGGCCGGCCTCACCGCCTGGTTGGCCTGCCTCCACGAGAAGGCGCACTACACCAAAACCCCAGGCCTATAACGCTTGCACACTCGCACAGCTGGATAACACCATACCAGATGGATGCGCCCTGGCTTGGGCTTTGCTGCCTCTGTCTGTGTCCCTACCTCTCTCTCTAGCCCAGGATACACAGGACCTGCCAAAAAACCCTGGCCCACCCCCACACCGCGCAGGCGACGATGCGGGCCAACATTTTCTAGCTGCACTGCTACTCCACTCCACGGCCATGCCCACACACGCCTATAAGGAGGGACACTCGTCCATCGCCTTTAATTCAAGACGGCTTGGCTGCCAATACTCGTATTCAAGGCTCGATGGACGAGTTATTCTTCACTCTCGTGAATATTGGCACTGTTCAGGGACTAATAGGCAAATTCATTGAAATATGCAAAATTTCATTGCGCATGTAATGACTGAGTGTCGCCGTATAATAAGAAAACACGAATAATCGAGACAGCATAAAAGTGAGATGTTCGAAGGTTTTTAATATGGACTACTGTACACAATGTACGCTGTTTTTTAAATAAGGTTTAATCGAAATAATGAAACTTCCCAAACATTTTGAGGTTGTCTTCTGAAAAAAAGTCCTCTGTTTGTATAAGATATATCGACATTTTTTTCAGACTTTTCTTGATTTTAATTTGTTTAGGCGATGCACTAGTACAGTGTACTATTTATACACTGTATAATTTAGACACTTTCTATTCATTTTTGTCCATACAAAATGAACCAAATGCGTGTCGGTATAGTCCCAAGAATGCATTTTCGCGCAATAAAATGCTTGGGAGAATTTCAGAGGCAAGTGCCTCAAATTTAGCCCATCCCTCCCATGTCCTAAGCCTTCGTTTAATCCGTAGATAAAAGATAACCGAGATTATGGAAGCGGGTGATATGGGAAGATGTTTGGGCAATGACACGAAACAAGGCAACTTCCCAGAAATCCGCACTAATACGCAGAGAACCTCTCATAATTATTTCTACACATCCTGGTTTTAAATAAGGAAAAGTAAATGGCTGCTGTCTTGACATTGCACAGTTATACTCTTTTCGTCCAAACACGATGACGGCCTTTTACTTGCAGTTGGGCCAATAAGGCAATACAACAACGGGCATGCGGTGTTTTCATTTTAATTGCACGTAAACTTTCATCGTTAGTGCGTATACCTTCTTTCCCCCCTTCAATTTGGGCTGTTCTGAAATGTTTCGCGACCTTTTCAGCTACCTTCTCAAACTTAGCCTAAACTCCTAGGGGGGCTGCTGCTGGGTTCTGTCCCGCCAAAACCACCCAGACCGATACGTTATCCAGTGTTCTACAAATATGCCCATATTCCCAGGCAGCCCTTTAATAACTGGAACGCTGCGGCATGAATCGCGTCGCCTAATGTCATCCCCCGTTGCACCGAAATGGTCGGCGTTTCTCTTTGGAAGCACCCCCCTTCCACCAACTCTTTGTGATCCCGCGGTGAAGTATTAAATCACCAAGAGCAAGCGCAGGGTGGGGGGAGGGGGCAGGAAGAATTCTATGCCAATGCTTCCGGGTTCAGTTATGCTTTAATGGCGACTCTAAAGTCACGAAAGAAGGCCCTTTTGTCCGAAAAAAGAGCGGGACGGGGGCAGAGTACGTTCTGTTAAGTACAAAGGGAATAAAAAGTTATTCCGCCGCAATAATAGGTCCCAAAAAAATGGAAGCTTTTCATATGCAGGGTGAGCTAGAATTCCATCAAGCCAGTGGCTAATACAATGTTCACAATGTGACGGTGAGATATGTCGAGGTAGTGATGATGAACAGCCTCGATTGGCACCTTCACATTTCTCACCTTGTCTGTTACGACTTGAACCAACTGCTCTCACAAATGAAAATAACAATTAAAGGCTTTGTCAGAATTGTAGTGTAGTTCTGACTCACCCTGATCGCCCTACACAGGCAATAACTATCGCCCTCAAAGACCTTGAGTGTCCCCCCTTTGCGAGGCTACTGATGCATTGATTGAACATATGGCGCCCCCACGCATATCCATATGGATCTCTAAGAGTTGGTGGAGGTGGTGTACGTGTGTGTGTATGGAGGGTTGGTGTGGGTGGGGGTGAGGATGACGTGCCGACCAAGGTGAAGCAAGCAGGTTGAGGCCTCGGGAAAGGTGGTCGTCCAGGTGGAATTACACGCCCGCTCCTCTATATTTAGACAATGTGCCACAATGTGAATCGGTAGCCAGCTACGTTGTCCAGCATTAATGGGCCTCTCAGGCGACGAATAGACGTGTCCCATCGTCGAAAAAAGGCTACTGACGTCTGCTAATTCTCTATTCGGATAGCTTATCTCTCTCGTCTGGGAGAGGAGAAGGTCGCGGCTACCGATGCATAAACGCACGGGTCATGAGCCTGGAGGTCACGCCTCTCTCTAAGGTAGGAGAAAATCCTCGCAATGAACTTGGCCGGCTAAAATAGTCGGGTTGCCAATGCTCGAAGGCCGCAGTTGCAAACGGGGGTGTTTACCAACCGCACCAAGGTAAGACCCGGGCTTGAATGAAGGCCGACCCTATAGTGGCGTGCCAATAATCGCAGCCTAGCTACTGCAATATAGCAATCATTATGTATACACGACTATATACATGGTCAGAACTTCCGTGCTGAGGGTAAATGAGAAGCACAGTGCAGAAAATAAACTGATATTGTCGAATGGACCCAACAGTTTAAAAATGACGACTTTTTTCCCCCACAGCACCGCTAGATTGACCTTCTGGAGCTTCTGAAGCTTCTTGAGCCCCCCCCCATTTCCTTGGAGGGGGCCAAAACCGAGCCCTTCCGTTCACCAAATGGCACAAGTTGGGAGCATATGGCAGGCGCCCAGTTCCTAGGTTTCGCATCCGGTCTGCCCTCCTCTTCCTGTCCCCCCCCGTTGTTGTCACACTGTGCGGCACTGCTACCTGGCTAAACCTGCATAAAAGCACCTCTCCCAAACGTAATTTTCGAAGACCTAATCGATAAAATCTCCGTGCGTCATGTCCCTCCCTGCCTATAAACCTCCCAGCCTGCAACATATCCCAAGCCTAAACGACAATGCAGCGCTGCAGTTTTGCAATTTTATTTATTCGCTTATTTGCGAGGCTTTCCAAGCCGGGGCCCCCTCATCACCTTGAATAAGGTTGCGTCCTTGTGCGGTCCAGCCAGCGTGACGGTCACGGCAGCAAACTCTTCCAAGGACTATTGTGTAGAAGAAGAAACTAAACGCATGCCCCGGCGATACACTAGGCCGAACTTGGGGCCAACGAACAAACTCCCACGTATACTCTCTTCTCTCTCTCTCCTCCTAATTATCCTGCCCCCTTCTTTCCTTTTACATCGCACAAAACTGGCAATTTGGCCCAAAAGGAATCGCATGCTCACGTTGCCTCACTCATACACCCGGGCACTCAAAGGCACGAACCTCGAGAGTCATAGGCTATCAAATGCATGCCACATACACTCCCAGAAAAACAAAAGTCAGGCAACAAACCTAGCCATCAAATTGCTAATGAGTTACGGCCTTAAAACTATTCTGTTCTCGCATCTTCACGTCCCGAAACTATCGATTATCTTATATCTTGTTGCAAAATCAGCGAAATGATTGGAACCTGCGACGTTATACAACAATGCAAGTGTGCAACACAATAATTTGATTTCCTTTGAACGAATCTTCATTTAGTTACATACTTTTTCGGGAGATATTCACCACCTGCGAAAGGAAGTGGCCATCTTCACTAGCGATAACACTAGTTCATGTATGTTCTAGGACACGTATAAACTTCATAGCTATAATTACAATGCTAAATACTGGAAATAGTTGCGGGTGTCAAAGTCTGGTCCAATGAGAAGCTGCCCTTAGGCGCCGCCATATTACACTGGCAATATACCGAATACAACATATAAACCAGATAACGGAGTCGATTTTGGCCTGCAGAGGTTCCAGACATGGTGGATTAAATTACAAATTAAACAGTTAGCTGTAATTTCCAGTGCTCCTGCGGCTCGAAACTTTCGCTTTCTCTCCTTTGTGTAGATGTGAGACTTGGGCAAAGGGTGCCACATTGGGAATTAAATTATCGCACTTTTTCGTCCTATTTTTATCAACCTAAAAAAGAGGGATAGCTATAACTAGTCAACTAGATCCATCCTGTTCTTACAGGATGCCGACGGTCAAGCGACCCATTAAGTGAGAACTGGGAGCCATCATAGGACCATTACCCGGGCCCAGGGATTGCAACAAGGAAGTGTAACGGCTATTATTGGGAGGGCCTATCTCATATCCTTTATAGGTCCGAGCAGAAACCGAAGCCGCAGTGCTGGGCTCCAGGCAGGGCATTTGCGTATACCTCCAGTCCAATAGAGCCTGACCACGTGACCAGTCAATCGCGCACAGTAACGCGAAACTTTTCGAGAAATTTGACTCGAGGACCCGATTTATTCCCCCCCTCTCTCTGCTGGGAACCCCAAGGCTATGCGCAAGTTATAGTTACCAGTGGTCATACTTAGGCCCTAACCCTGCTTCGTTGCAGGTCTATAAAATCGGATCTCCAGAAAACCCATTGTGCTATCTCAGTTATATAAAAACCTGGCCAAAAACCAGATGGTTTGAGGCCCCGGCTATAAAACCGAGCTCAAGTACACGACGGCGGGCAGTCCATAAAACGCACCCTGAAGGAGAAAAAAAATCACTTCCAATTTTAGTGTAAATGTCAAAATTCTACTGACGTGGACCTGGAGAGACCAGCTGCGCATCCGCTCTTTCAAAGATAAATGTGCATAACTTCTCTCAAGGTGTGACTGGCCTATTATATTCGACTCCAGTCACGCTTCTTCTTCTCCATCCCCCCCCAAAAAAGGTGGGCTTGGATGAGAGGGCGCGTTTCCTTTTGTGGTCCACGAGGGGAAGGTGAGCTTTTACACGCTCCGTTTCTTTTCAAACCCGATCCCTCATTGCTGGGCTCCAGGGAACCATTCCCAGCTTTATTATGATCGGTTCAAGTGCCCGGAGATAATTATGCCGGCTCGGGGAGGTCACCGCGATATTGTCTGTATCCCCAACACGCAAAAAAACAAAAAACAAAAAAAAAGGCCGAGTTGGAGCTCACCAAAAAAATTTGGCACACAAAAACCGCAGGAATCGACCGATCTTACACATACACGGCTTTTCATCCGCTCACACAAAAACAGTCCACAAACACACACTTATTTAATTAATCGCGGGCGACGGACCCCCATCCCCAGCCTGGGTCCTAAATAGGCGATCGCAGCTCAACAGCAATGTGGTCCAGCTCTGTTTATGGCGCCAATGGGATGATGATGTCAGTGTGGCCATGCTGCGGCCACGCTTATCGTGCTCGGGCACATGTGTCTTACTACCGTACATTACACTGAAACTAACTGGCACACCGCTAGGTATCAGCATTTAACCACGCAATCACAACCTTGGCCTGCTGCTGTGAAGCTCAGCGCCACTTTATGCCAAAAAATGAAATTATTTAATAAAGAGAGCTACCGATATAAAAATTTGTTGCAGCGAGCGTGTGCAACATTTTCCGAACTGATTTTGTAATTTTTTGCTGCTATAAGCCCGCAGCGAATTTTAATATGATGACGTACAGGTTAATCAATTTACACGTTGAAAAATTATAGTAACGCACACTGTATATATTCCTGAAACTCCCATTATCAATTTCCAGTCCCTCGGAAGCTCTTCTTCCTGATCGCAACTAACTCATTACTTAAGAATGAAAATTCAAATGTGGGAAAATACCCCAAGTCTCAGAAGCCTCTCTGGTTTTCTCAACCCTTGTTTGTCTTCGAAAGACGCCCTCTTTTTTTATTTCCCTTCTTCTTCTTCTCCAACATTCCTTACCCTCCTTCCCCCAGCACAACCCCGGGTCCCAATCTCATTCATTGCCACCCTTCTCCATGCAGGATGCCAAGCAGAATTATTGATCGAAGAGCCGCAACCGATTCTGAATAATTAACGTCTCTTCTCCGGCCAAATTTGAAGACAAACACAGGCGTACAAGTTTTAAAAGCCCTCTTCGTACTCATTAGACCACGGTTAGGAAAATCCCAGCTCTGCTTCTCTCTACCTTACCCTGCAGCCTTCTCTCGATTTTGCAGACACTCCATGAAGGTATGAGGTTTCATCCTGGCAAGTCCCAGCAAAAAGCGAAATTACTTTTTTTTTTAAGGTTGCCAATATGCGAGCTGGTCGTGAATTCCAATAATCAATTTTGCAATTTTCGTGTCACTTTTGGCACGCATGTTTCGCACCATGCCAATGTGAGTAAAATGCAATGAGACATGCCTGGAGGGGAAAAAAGACTCTTTGGTCCATCCTTCAGAATGAAAGGGGATTCGTATCGGCAACACCGAGACGGCCCATGGAATGCGGTTGCCTCGACCCCCAAACACAAATGAGCAGGTGCCAGGCCGCTTCTCTTTGTCTCTCGCATCCTTTTCTTTCGCTTCTTTTTTACCTCTGCATTTTTTCCTCCTTTCCCCCCTCCCCTTTTGGAGGAGGCCTTCCACTCCCAGCCGCCGCTCAAAAATTCCCAGCCAGTCAAGGCCAAGGGGGGGAAAGGATAAGGACACCATCCGGAAAAACACTATCTGAGTACAAGTTCAAGGTAGGTCTGCTCGGCTGTGGGTAACCTGTTCCTGCAGAACAAATCACACGAGCACACGTGACCAAAGGGAAGGAGAGGCAATAGGATGAATAGAGAGAGTTTTTTTTTAAAAAAAGGAGCATGGACTTGCTCAAAACTCGACGGACAACAGTGAGGAATTTTAAATCAACTGCATTCTCTTTTTTTCCTGCTGGCGATTGAGAAATGCAGAATATCACGGCGCACATGCTTGACATTTTACAACGCGGTCCGAGTCGGATCCGAAGGCTCTATTGTTGAATATTTTGCCTTCCAGGCGTTAATGTGGTTAGCCTACCCAGAATGGCACGCCTTTCAGACAAGGACGGAATTTTTTCTCTCTTTTAAAGCGGGGCATGCCGCCATAGGCTGAAAATGGAAGCTGCATCCTCCAGCGTGTCCAAGCCAATTAACTCGCATCCTTAAAATTTACGAGTGGCTCCACTTCCCTCGACTGTTCAGGACTACTGCGTTATGCTGCCAAGGTTGTATCTTGGTTGGAATATTTATCCTAACAGTTATGAGCTTCCCTGCAGCGCATGCTTCTTCGCAGGGGTTGACTAACTGCCAGGATGTAAAAGGGACACACAGTCTAAGGCTTACAGACATTAGTCAAAAAATAATCCTATACGCAACAACATCTCTCGATATACTGTATGAAACAGAAAGTTTGTCTGTACGTCCGGGCTACCTAACCCACTTGCAGACTACTATAAACTTATCAATTCCTGCTTCAAAGAACGGGTTTTCTGCTAGTTTAAAAATCGACTCATTCTAGCCACATTATGGCTGGCTCTTCAGGGTAACAGTTGTTTACTTCTATCCTTTTTAAATACATGTTTCTATAGGCTGTTACCCCGGATAACGTCCTACAAATTACTGGCGCCATGAATCCACAGTTTGGTGGCTACTTTTAAACTGTTTTGGCCAAATAAATTTCGCGACTTTTGCGGTGAAGTAACGCACTTTTTTTTTCCTGCGTATTTTATTTTCTTCCCTTCCGAACCCACACCTTCTCGTGCGCGGCCGGTTATGAAACCGCAATCCAAGTGCTCTTACCATTAGTCTGCCAGAGTAAATGAGTAATTGGCCCAATCCCCAGCAGCCCCGTCCTAATTACCGGGCGCCTCAACTTTCAATAAATACTAATTGTAAGCGAAGGCGCGTCAACTGATACACGGGAAACAGTTAGTGGGTCCCAAATCGGGCGATTGCATTTTGAGTGACTGGTCCAGAATTGGGCCGCAAGCCTTCTCACAGTTAATCACTCGTGGCAAATTACAGCAGTAGGAAAAAGCCACAAATCTTCATCTGGGCGCTTCCCGGAGTCATCTTGGGATGGAAAACACGAGCCTTCCTCCTTCCCCCCNCCCCCCCCTCTCCCTTCCCACAATCGGAGAAACCTTCTTCCGGCCTTCTACTCCATTTGGCTCAAACCTCAAGGGTTCCGATCTGCTCACGGTTGCAGGCTCCAACTAACGATCTAAGTCAGGGCTTTTGGGAGGCTTTGGCCTGAAGGGAAAAAGGTATAGCAGCCAGTCCAAGAGAGGAAGGAAGGTACGGAGGAAGGGCTATAAATCCATAACACAATAGTGACAACCGAAACCAATTCCCTGCCGGAACAGTATTCATGCCACGGATCCAGTGTTTTGCGACTATCGCCGCCAAGGAAAAAAAAACCCTTGTCTCGCAGTCTCCTGGGGATAACGTGGGGGTACACCAATGACCGGACTTATCTCTCGGGCAAGCCTTATGTCGGCAGCAGTAAAGCCTCCATAAAAAATAAGAAGCGAGAGAAGTACGAGGGGATGATCCAGAATTTCCGCGTGACCAGCAATCCGTACGATGCACGTTGAAGAAAACTACATAACCTTGTCCATGAGAAGATATAAATTACCGAGTGGGAGTAATTGCTACTCCAGGCTGCACTAGACCCTGCTTTCTTTGTGTCGAAAAAGAAACTAATTGCACAGCAGCCTTATTAGCCACACACAAGTTCCACTCTTTTCTCAATATTGCATTTTCAGCTACTGTATACATTTATTCGCCGCATTTATTTCTCTAAAGTAATCACTTCCTCGTGCCTTGTCCGCCGTGGGCTTGGCATTTCGCTCGAGGCATGAAAGAGAGCTGAGCCAGATGGGCATTGTCTTGACTGCATGACTCTCTGCCTACGCTGGCAGTTTTGTACTATCCGGTATTGTGCCAAGCTTGAAAGAGGGAAAGCTTATCCTTCCTGGCACATTTTTAAATTTCCTTGTGTCTCCTGTCGGAGAATTATGTCCTGGCCAAAGGCTTACAGCTTTTGAATCCACCCTTTTTGAAATGGCATCACACGTCGGAAAAAAGGCATGCACAGTACGGATATTCTGCAATTAATTCACGCAAATGTTAATTAATGTAATGCTGGTCGATGATCATTAGCTACGTGGAAAAGCTGCAAAAATTTACTTCATACGACAACAAATCGTATATTTACACTTCTTACACTCTCCGCGTGTCCTAACTGTCACTAATTTGTTATCTCATTTTCCATATTGAAATTTACCTAGCTGCTCGCAATGTTTATTTATTTATTTTAAAGAGCAGTTGTAACCAGCTTATCACAAGTTTTAATGGGTGGCAGCAGGTATACCACTGTGTGACACTGCACTCTATTCAATAAACATCATCATAACCACCAGACGTTGCAACGTGTTGTGGCCATTTCCCAGATGGTAAAACCAGGTTAAAATATTTGCACTAGGAGATAAAACCGGGGCCAAAGCAATCCCCATTTTATGTCAATGTGTAATCGACAACACCCTGCATAATGGTCGTGGCAGGTGAGCTGACAAAATAATTAATGCATCGAATGTGACAAATGTCCCTTTTTTTCCTCCAAGCTGACATACCCCGCAGTTTGCAAAATTATCCTTGTCCACTCCCCATCCTCTTTTTTTTAAAAAGTGGGGGCCAGGGAAGAAGTAGGCCAAGTGGGCATGTTGATGAAGATGGATTTAGCCACCCGCAGATGACCTGGCGTCGGAACAACCGCAGAACAAACCACGTGCCAACCTGAGAGAAGCCATTCGCAGTAGCTCAGGGGACTGGAAAAAGCCGAACTGGCCCCACCCTATACCACCTCATCTTGACCCATCCTTCAGGCAAGAAGCAAACAAATGAGGCGGGGATCAATCAGCCGAATTGCAGACACTCACTCGCACACGGGCATTTCAGGAATCCGCCAATTTCCGCCCCCCCAGACAAAAAGCTCCCCAACCCAATTCTTCTTTTCCTTATACCGCCCTTGCTGGTATAAACGCACCCCGCTTCCTCCAGTAAACAATTCTGCTGCCGAAAATATCGGGGCAATGGTTTTTTTTTTGGCCCACCCCCGTTGCGTAAACCGGCCTGTCACTCTTTTCTCCTGACCAGCTTCTCTCCCTGTGCAAAAAGGAGGGGTCTTTTACTGCTCACCCCAGCAGCCTCTCTCACAATGGGATTCGTGTTCAACGGCTATTTCAGCCCCGGAATGCGACTGCCTTCGCCCGGAAATAGATCCATCTCCCCTCGTTACAAGAACAGCCAGTCTGTCTTCCCAATACCCAGCGGCTGGCACTTGTAAGGTGAGAGAGAAGAGAGAGACAGAGGCTGCTGGGGCCAAACCACCACCATCCTGCCCTTTTTATATTCGATCAGTATATGTCGCCGTCTGGGGTTTCACTGCCTGGAAGAGTCTATAACTCCATAACGTCCAGGGTAACTGACGCGACCCCTGCGCATTATTTGGGTATAGAACGGGCCGTAGCAGGGCCTCTAAGGCATTGGTTATGGCATGAGGAGAGAGCTATTCATGTGGGCATTGCCTCTTCTTACTCTAAGTGTTAAGTGGTCTAAGTGGCCGGGGTTGAGCAGGTTGCGGTAAATTATTTCAAGAAATTACTATGATATGCTGCACAACTGTTCACGTGCACTGTTGCGACATATAATTCCTAGCATTTGACGCGTGGAGTGACACATGTCATAATTTTGCGGAGAACAGCAATAGATGCTCCGCATGTAATTACACCAACAGTCACGTCCACCAAAGTGAGTTACAATATCCGTGAGGGTGTGGATTTAAAAAAAATAGTACAGACAAAACTAATGCCGGTTTCTCTGAAGGCCTCGGCCTTTGAATAATGAATAGCTCACGCAATAAGCGTTATAATAGGCGATTGTGTAACATACTAACTGCTAACAATCGCAACCTTGGGTTTTAATCTGGCGTGACCGCGCAACAACGCGTGTCAACATTTTCAATTCGTTTTTACCTCGTGACATCACCAGGGGCATTCCGGACGTTGACATGCTCACATGATTACAGCAGGGTTCAATTAGACGATTGCTCTCTCTGTACACCGGTCAGCTTCTCAAGGCAATTACATAGTGGCCGTGTATAATTCAGCCTTTCCTGCTCAAAAACGAGAAAGAAAACGTGCAGGCAACAATGTGGCACGGATATGCAGAAGCGGGGTTGAGACGTGCATTTGATTAAAACCGGGCAGAAAATCCCCTTCAATTAAGTTGTAAAACAGCGGAATCCGGGCGAATCCGGCGAGGAAAACCACCGAGTTTATTTCCCCAGACCGGTTCGGGACCGAGAGAAAATAGGTGCCAGGGATCCCATGCACAAGACGAGAAGCGGCTCATCCTACTTGACATGCAAAGTTTCACGCCCCTGCGATAGGCCCCAAAGAAGATGGAAAAGGACGGCCTAAAAAAAATAGACAGGAGGTGGGCGAATATGCCATTAACAGGTTGGGGAAAGGGGTGAAAAAAAGGAGTTCCTTTTGCCTTTTCTGTCTGGGCAAACTTTCAGGGTTCAAATCCCACTCTATCTCATTCGTGCAGCGGGTACTATCATTAACCCAGGCAGGATCCCCCGGAGTCTATATTTTTGGCAAAGGGCCCGCTTCACGCCCGTGGTCAGACCTCAAGTGCTCCGTAATTGTTTGGCCACATTTGGTGCCCCATAAGCAGTATCCTGAAAGCGGCAACCAGACACGCTTAAAAGACTGATCCTGGCATGTAGGCATCCCATCACGTTGCAGAACTTTCAGGATGAAACCCTCTCGAAGCTGTAAGGGTAAACAATGCTGTGCATACCAACAACCACTGACTCATTAAGGGCCGGTGCAAAGTTTGACCAGGTAGCTAATTATAGCTCACGGCCGAATCATGATTGATGCAACACCAAGGGAGGGCTTGGTTGGTACAGTACAGGATAGGGGGGGCCCAGAAAAACATTCGACGCATTACACTACAGTTAAGTAATGAAGCCAACATAAATATTGAATTGGGCAAGTTGCGCAGGTTCGTATGCACTTGCTTTACGGTCCACCAAGCATCAGCCACACGCTTACTTAATCGATCTGGAACGGACCCGATCCCTGCCAAACACTTGCCCCAACTTTGCTCTCTCAGGTGCATAGAAGGAGGGGCAGGAGGGGGATCCTGACCCAAACCTC